>CAUYRH010032421.1:0-43578 GCA_963574655.1 Perodicticus potto | reverse complement strand
TTTTTTGAGACAGAGCCTCAAGCTGTCACCCTGGATAGAGTGCCGTGGCATCACAGCTCACAGCAACCTCCAATTCCTGGGCTCAAGTGAGTCTCTTGCCTCCGCCTCCCAAGTAGCTGGGACTACAGGCGCCCGCCACAACGCCCAGCCATCTTTTGGTTGCAGCCGTCAGTGTTGTCTTGTGGGCCCAGGCTGGATTCGAACCCGCCAGCTCAGGTGTACGTGGCTGGCGCGTTAGCCGCTTGAGCCACAGGCGCCGAGCCACAAACTCAAATAATGTAACCTTAGTTGTTTGTACCCTCTTATTAATCTGAAACTTAAAATAATAAAATAAGTCCTTTGAAAGACAAAAATTTAAAAAACATAAAACAAAAATAAACAGAATGATGTTGCTAACCTTTTGATATCAGAAGGATTATTCATTATGAATTTGCACCAGTGATACAAACAGTTAACCAAATTTACTCTCTGAAGGGCTGAAAAGGCTGCATGAAAAAGTTAGACAAAAACAACGTGCACTTTTTGCCAACAACTCATGGCTCTTGCTTGTATCATGATGATGTACTAGCTCATAAGGCACTGTATGTGAGGGAGTTCTTAGCCAGTAAAAGATTAACTTTATCCGAACACCCTCCCTACTCACCTGATCTGGCCTCCAGTAACTTTTATTTTAATCTGAAGGTAAAGAAAATACAGAAAAGAAGACATTTTGATGACATTCAGGACACTGAGAGTAATCCAACAACAACCAAGATGGCCATTCCAAAAGAAGAGTGCCCAAATTGCTTTTCAAGGTGGACTGGGCACTGGCATTGATGCACAGCTTCCCAAGGGACTACTTCACAGGTAACCGAGGTGATGTTCAGCAATGAAGTATGTAGCAGTCTTTCTAGGATGAACTCGCAAACCTGTTAGACCTCACCTATTTCAGAGAAGATACTACTTACAATAACAATTTTAAAAATAAATGCTCTAATAAAAATAAAGAAATTTCTTATTTTCAACAGAAAGAATTTAGGCTCTTATTTTTCTCATATTTTAGCTATGGGAGCAATGGAAGGAGTTTTTAAAAACTCCTAAGAATTTTACTCCTAAGAATATTACTAAGAACACATTAACATGAACTAGAAAATTACATAGGAATGAAATACTGTTGATAGGGCTCATAAAACAATATCCCAAAATGAAGCCTTCATAAGTGGCCTCAGAATTAGCCTTAGAAGCAAAAGGTTTTCTCACTTTCTTCTGTCTTCCTCTCCTTCTGCCCCATTTTCTCCTGAGGATAGCCCGAGGAACTAGAATCTCTCTTCACCAAGGTGGGTCATAGAAAGCAGAACCCTTTTCACAAAAGCCAGCCATAAAACCTAAAAATATTCTGTGTAAAATCGGTTCCATAAAGAAATTATTTGACCTACCTTGAGAACTATAGGTTCTAAGACTCCCTTTTCAGAGAGAGTTCTGTCCACACGCAGAAGGAACGAAGGAACGCACAAAGGCCAAGAAGAAATCTAGACAGACCGTGTTGCTGGGTTTCCCACTCAGACTTTAGCATCAGATCATATTCCTCTTTCCTAATCATATTTCTGCATAGCTGTCTATACCTTATTGAACCTAAGCATGAAAATGGACAAGTTCCACTGTATCTTTGGGCTTTAGACTGAAGGCTCCTGTTTATATGTGTTAAATACATTTGCATGTCTTTACTCCCATTAATCAATCTGCTTTGTGTCAGTTATTTTCAGCAATCCTTCAGAGCCAAGGGGAATCTTTGGCCCTAAAGTTTAGCATCACAGACAGGATGGTCAAAGCCAGTCCACTCATCTGGAAGCTGTAGTTAAGGAAATCCAGAAAACTGATCACCCAGCAAGAGAGTAAGAATTTGTCATCAGCCAGGTTCCTGGTCTCTCTGTGCAATCTCGTTGAGCCATGGTAACAATCACTGTTTGTCTCCTCTGCAAAGTTTAAATGTGAGAAAATTATCTGTGCTACCAATTTTTTTTTTTTCTGAGACATAATCTCACTCTGTCACCCTAGCTAGAATGCTGTGGTGTCACAGCTCACAGCAATCTCAAACTCTGGGGCTCAAGCAATTTCTCTTGCCGCAGCCTCCCAAGTATTTGGGACTACTGGCACCCACCACAACGCTGGCTATTTTTTTTTTTTTTTTTAAGAGAGGGATCTCATTGTTGCTCAGGCTGGTCTCTATCTCCTGAGCTCGGGCAATTCACCCACCTCGAACTCCCAGCGTGCTAGGATTATAATTGTCAGTCACCATGCCAGATATAGTAGTAACTACAGTGTACTTTTGGTACTTTGTGGCATGAATATTCATGCTGTTTCACCTCACGCCTCACAGGAAGTCTTTCCTTTGGCTTTGCCTTTCTGTGTTGTTCATAAAGAGAGTTACTGGATAAACTTCCTTCTCATCTTGTTTTATGTCCTCCAGGTCTTGACTTGTGACTAAGTACAGGCACTTTCTCTTAGTCTCCCTGATCAGGGGGATGTGATCATCATGACAAGTCAGATGGCCAGCCTGAAAATGACTAGGAGAAGGGAAAAGGGGAGATGGAGGGGAGGGGAGGGGGAGGGTACGGGGGGGACCACACCTACGGTGCATTTTATAAGGGTACATGTTAAATTTACTAAGTGTAGAGTATAAATGTCTGAACACAATAACTAAGAAAATGCAGTGAAGGCTATGTTAACCAGTTTGATGGAAATATTTGAAATGGTATATTAAATCAGCACATTGTACCCCAAGATTGCATTAATGTACATAGCTATGATTTAATAAAAAATAAATAAATAAGAAAAAAAGACTAGGATCGTGAGCTTTTTTTTTCTAAATGTGTTTCAGGAGGGTTTTGTTTAAGTCCTTTGCATAAGGGGCTTTTGTCATCTCAACCCTTGTTGTATAGCTGTCTATTGCACTAAGAGTCATTTGCTATATTAACCTATCTCTAGGAAATTGGGAGGATTTTTGGAATTGCTTCCTCTCTGAAGATGTTGTTGAATTGGGTCAATATTGGAATTAAGTACTCCATCAAAAAATTTAATTGTCAATTGACAAAAGATGGATCCTTTAAATTAGACTCTTACATTTACTTAAAAAGGAAAATAATTTTTAGAGATATTTTATTTTTTAAAAAAATCAAATTTTAAAAAAGACACATCACAGTATTATGAATAGCCTTAAAAATTCTTGACAAAAATTAAAGAGCAAAAATATGACCTAAAACAAATTTAAAATCCTTTGTAAATTTAATGTTTGATTCAGATACTCTGAGGGAATAACAATAAAAGCCCCATCACTTGTGTCCTAATAGTTTAAATTTGAAGCTTTTACCTAGGAGTTCAATTTCTGGTCAGACAACCGGTTTCTATTGTTTTAGTATTTGTGTGATTTTAAGGAAACCTATTTACTGTGGATCCATTTTCCTTCCTTGCACAGCTTTTGATTTCCTGTCTCACTCCGTCTACGTGCACATGAGGCTTTCAGACCTCTGTGAGTAGACAGCCAGCTGAGAAGTTGAAACTAGAAAATAGGGCAGACAGAAAAGTAGGCTGTGTCCTATCTGTGCCCAACAAAACTTTCTATTCTTTGAACTGTCTTTGGAATGGCTCTATATCTTGTGAGGGCTCCTTTCTTAATCTCTGAAAATACCTCATGCATCTTTGGTTAGGTCTTTTTTTTGAGTCAGAGTCTCAAGCTTTCTGTCTCCTGGGTAGAGTTCTATGGCGTCATAGCTCACAGCAACCTCCAACTCTTGGACTCAAGTGATCCTCTTGCCTCAATTTTTCTATCGTTAGTAGAAATGGGGTCTCACTTTTGCTCAGGCTTGTCTCAAACTTGTGAGATCAAGCAATCCACCAGCCTTGACCTCCCAGAGTGCTAAGATTGCAGGTATGAGCCACCACTTCTGGCCCCTTGGTTAGGTCTTATCCTTGTTTAAAGTTTAACTTTAAAAAAAGAACCTTTGAATTAAAAAATAAAAAAATTCAAAAGCCAGCAATATCAGTTATTTGTCATGGCTAAAATAAAATAAAGAGATTTGATAGACTTTCTTAGAGTTCTATGGTTAAAATTAACTTAATTAAAATAATATTTAGGTTAAACATTTAAAAAATATGTGTATACATATATACACATATGCATGTATACACATTTACCGTTAACTCTGTTAAAATTTCTCTGTCAGCCAAATTCCTCTCTTCTTAAATCCTTCTAAACTGTAAGAACGCCCTTTTTTTCTCTTCATTTACTTCTGTCTGTCCTTCCTTGCCCTTGACAACCTTGCTGCCACATAAGGAAACCTAAAAAAAAATTCTAAAGTTCTGGGATTCCTTAAAGAATACAGTAAACATGCCACAGACTCCTTTATTTGGGAGAAATGTCTTTTTTTCCAAGAGATGTAAGTGACAGATTCCTCTGCAGTGGTTCTCAACCTTCCTAATACCGCGACCCTTTAATACAGTTCCTTGTGTTGTGGTGACCCCCAACCATAATTATTTTCATTGCTAAATGAAGTAGTTTAATATCTTTGCTTTTAGAAACATACAGGTGTACATGTATATGTTATCTATTAGGTCTACACATACGTACATGTCTCTGCACGTATTTATATATTGTTACACACAGTACCAAATTAACTTAAAAATAAATTAGTACTCAAATCAAATAACTAGGCCAGATATTTTCAAATTTAGGTGACTGCTTTTGGTTAAAAAAAAAGTCATTTTTAAATTATTGTAAGATAAAAAAAGTATCTTCAGAATTTAGATGTTTTATTTGAATCTACTGTCCAGGAAGACATAGATTATTTCTGATAGATGTTTTAAGGTCATAACTGTTACTTCTGGACTTATTTGATACTTTCTTCTCTGTGAACTTACGTCTTTAGATTTAGGCCTTGCGGCTGCGATAAAACCTAGAGACAACAGCCACCCATTCTTCCTTGCCCAGCTCTGTCCTTTGTCCTGGGTTCTACATATGACACATGTAAAAATTGCTTACCTACTAGGTTTTTCACTAAAATAAGGATTTCACTAAAATAAGAGTTAACAATTTAATTGATACATGTTGCTAAAACAAGGACATTCAAGAGCAATAATTCTGTATACAAAGTACATAAGGCAAGTATGAGAAGTTTTTGGTAAACAATGTTTATACAAAGGAAAGGAAATGGTTTTCTTACATAGAAAGTTATTGTGCCTAGTTTAGAAGTTTTTAGGGATTGTTTTAAATTACAGGAATACAAAGAAATATGAATAAACCTGAATGAATATAAAAGGTTGCCAAGTTCTTTCCCGTCTCAGGATCCTGACCACATGACTGACCACTTCTCGGATCTTCAGATCTCTAAATTCCAGTGTACTCCGTAAGTAGCCAGTATAAATCAGCACCCTTTCTCTGTTCCATCTTTTTTTATAACATCATCTCTAAATTTTATTCTCAGTGTTTCATCATTTTTAATTACATATGTATGTGTTTGCCTACAGGCCTGGACACTCCATTAGGACTAGAATACTCTACATCATAGAAGCAGATTAAAGTAGGTCCTCAGTAAATATTTCTTAAATAAAAATTTAATTCAATAATTATAACAATATCACGAATAACTAATATCTCAGTTAGTAGATGGGGAAATGGAGTGGTAATATAAATAATTTCTACAATTCTATTCATTACTTATAAACAGTATAAAATTGCTTTTAATATGCAATGGGCTGAATGAAAATTCAATGCTTCCCCAATATGTTAAGGTCTATGCATATCATAGCAATTCAGCTTTGCCCGTGAAAGAGCCCTGAACATTGTAAAGTCAGCTGAGGAAGAAGGAGGAAACTAAGGGAAGGAATATGCTCTTTTTCAATTTAGAGGTATTGCCAAATTATGCTTAACAAACTTAATTTTTTCTAAAGAACATATGCCTCAAATTAAACATGCTCTCTGAAAGACCTTTTCTAAAATGAATCCAGGTAAGAATTCATTTTATATATGTATAAAAAAAATAGAGAAACACAAATAAACATAAAAAGTTGTGGTATTATTATACTTCCAAATAAATATGGGAAGAATTCTACCTGAAAACAAAGTAAGTTTCATTATCAATGATTGAACATATGTAAATAGAATGTTTTGAAATAATTAAAATTTAAAGAAGATGCACTCCCAATATAATGAATAAGCTTAATTCTAAGGATAACTTATGTATTATTCAGTTTTAATTCATTTGTGAATCAACTATTTCCACTGTTTGCCCAATCTCCATATCTAAATATACTACACAAATTTATTCTCTCTGCTAGATGTCAGATCTTTGAATGACATTTTGGTCAGCTATTATAATTTCCAAGTAACTTTTAGTAATTGAAACCTGCCTTATTCAATGTCCATGTTCAGAGAAAAACCAGAGTTCACCCTCCCTACTGCTTTTAATTACTGCCCACAAGAGAACGCGTTGAGTGTCCTTTCTGTTCCTCCTTTATATTAAGTGGGGATAGGTCTGGCTACCTCACTCTCTGCCTTCTGCATGCATGTTACATAGCTGCCTTGTGTTTTAGAGGAGGAAGAGAGAAAAATCTATTTCACTGATTGATGAGTTGTCTTTCTGCTGCTTGATGCCTATTTTCTGTGAAATGCATATTGAATACTACTGATGACCTCTATGCAAATAGTTTGTAAATGTGGAATATCTTGTCAGGGATATGTGGAAGATACTGGATTTTCTTTGGGAGTTCTCCCAAGTACATGGTTGCTGGAGTAGAAAATTTCCTCTAGCAAAACTTCTTAAGTATAATACTAGTACAGGCTTTAGAACAGCTAAACATGGCAAGAAATATATTTCTGATCAATAATTATATCCAAATATGTAGGAGAACTTACTTTTAAATTAAAATAATTTCGAGACTAATTTCTCCTTCAGACTCTTTTGCTCTTTGGAATTTGAAAAATTAAATCCATTATCTTACACATATCCCTCAGAAGATATGCCACATTTGGAAAACATTTGCATAGAGGTCATCAGTAGTATTCAAATATCCAATGAAGAAAACAAAAATATTTTAGAGTCTGCCAATTTTCAGAATCACTCTTGACATAAATCACCACCAAACAAAACAGAGACTGGATCTGTGTGTGTTGTGTGTGTGCATGCGTGTATAAGACAAATTTATGTGTTTTATACATATTCAGCCTGAACATGTGGGGTTTTTTGTTTGTTTTTGGTCAACTATTGTGACTCTACCTACTGTCATTAATGTCTATTTGTGATTGAAGAGAGAAAAGTTTCACATTCATATTCATCTTCTTTGCTTCATTCTCTCTCCTTCTTTGTACACATTTCCTTTTGCATATTCTGTTCTGTATCATGCCTTTAGTCTGTTCTTTACTGTAGGAAGAATGTTTATTGTGCAAATTAGAGAATGACAGAGCTTACATTTCATTCTCTATAGGGGCTATTGTCTCCATTCAGCTCCCAACATGTGATGTTCAATTTTTGTACTCATCTTTGAGTCTTATTTTATATATTTTTCATTTCCTTCACATGTATCTTACTTTTCACTTTATAATTTTTTTTTTTTTGCAGTTTTTGGCTGGAGCTGGGTTTGAACCCACCACTTGCAGTGTATGGGGCCAGCACCCTATCCTTTGAGCCACAGGCGCCACCCCACTTTATAGTATTTTTAAAGTAATACACCTTTTAAATTCTTTTTTCTTCTGCTTGTGGAACAATCTTTCAGATTTTCTTTTTTCTTTTTTTAAAATTTCAGGTTAATATAGGAACAATTAGATTATAGTATTTGTATCTGTTAGGTAGAGTCTCTCTTGTAGTTGTGTCCCATACCTAAAAGTTGTGCCACATACCCTTACATTGTGCCCATTAAGTGGGAGCACACCAATTCCTCCTCCCTTATTCCCCTTCTCCCTCACCTTCAATTGAATTGAGTTTTTCTCTTAGATGGGAATGGGTTAGATTGTCTACTTGCTTCATATTGGTATTGCGCAAATTGAATATTTGCTTCTCCATTTCTGTGATACTTTACTAAGGAGAATGTGTTTCAACTCCATCAAGGTTAATACAAGAGATGTAAATCTCCATCATTTTATGGCTGAATAGTATTCCATGGTATACTTATACCACAGTTTGTTGATCCATTCCTGGGTTGATGGACATTTAGACTGTTTCCACATCTTGGTGATTATAAATTAGCTGTGCTAAACAATCTAGCACAAATGTCTTTATGACAGAATAATATTTTTTCTTCTGAGTACATGCCTAGCAGTGGGACTGCAGGATCAAATGTGAAGTCTAAATTGAATTCTTTGAGGATTCTTCATACTTCTTTCCAAAGAGGTAGTAAAATTTGTTTATAGCCCTTTCAATAATGTAAAAGTGTTCCCTCCTCTTCCCATCTGCCCTGGCATCTGCAGCTTTGAAACTTTGTGATGTTGGCTATTCTTACTAGGTTTAGGTGATATCTCAGGGTGATTTTGATTTGTATTTCTCAGATAACTAGAGATGATGAGAATTTTTATATACATTTGTTAGCCATTCATCTGTTTTCATCAAACAAGGTTCTGTTCATGTCTCATGCCCAGTGATAGATGGGATTATTTGCTCTAATTTATTAATTTCATTTCTCTGTAGATTCTAGTTATCAAGCCTTTGTCAGGTTCACAACATGCAAATATCATTTTTGATTCTGAAGGTTATCTATTTGCTTTAATTGTTGTATCCTTACTTGTGTAGAAGCTTTTCAGTTTAATTAAGTCCCATTTATTTATTTTTGTTTTTGTTGGAATTACCACTAGTCTTCTTCATAATATCTGTCTCTCAACCAACATCCTTTAGAATTTTTCCCACATATTCTTCTAGGATATTTACAATTTAAGTCCTAGATTTAAACCTTTTATCCAATTTCAGTCAATTTTTGTAAGTGGTGAAAGGTCAGGTCCAGTTTCAGTCTTTTACATGTGGTTGGTTATCCAGTTTTCAACATCATTTATTGAATGAGGATTCTTTTCCCCAGTATATACTTTTGTTTGGCTTATCAAAGATAAGATAGTGATATGAAACTAGTTTTGCTTCGTGGTTTTTTATTCAGTCCCATATGTCTATGCCTCTACTTCTGTGCCAATACCATGGTGTTTTTATGACTGTGGACTTGTAATATAGCCTAAAGTCTGGAGGAATGATGCCTCTGGCTTTGTTTTTATTACTAAAAATGGCCTTGACTAAATGGTATTTTTTCTGGTTCCATACAAAATGAAGAATCTTTATTTCCAGTTCTTGAAGGTAAAATATTGGTATTTTAATTGGGATTGCATTAAATAAATAGATTAATATGCATTTTAACAATGCTGATTCTTCCCAGCCAAGAACATGTTATGTTCTTCCATTTGTTAATGCTCTTTGGCTGTTTTTTTCTTCAGGTTTCATAATTCTCTTTGTAGAGGTCTTTTACCTCTTTTGTTAGGTATATTCCTAGGTATTTCATTCTCTTTGAAGCTACCATGAAGGGAATTGTGTCTTTTATAGATTCTCAACTTGGCTGTTATAGGCGTATACAAAGGCTACTGATTTGTGGACACTGATTTTATACCCTGAAACATTACTGTATTTCCTGATCACTTCCAGGAGTCTTGTGGTTGAGGCTCTGAGGTCCTCTAAGTATAAGATCATATCATCTGTCAAGAGTGAAGGTTTGACTTCCTCTGCCCCCATGTAGATGGCTTTTTATATCCTTCTCTTGCCCGACTGCATTGACTAGAACTTCCAGCACGATACTGAATAATAGTGGTGATAGTGTATGGTTTTCCCTTCAGTCTGATATTAGCTGTGGGTTTGTCATAGATGACTTCAATCAGTTTAAGAAATGTGCCACCTATACTACATCTATATTCTTAAGTATTCTTGTTAGAAAAGGATGCTTAATTTTGTCCAAAACATTCTCTGCATCTCTTGAGAAGATCATATGGTCTTTGTTTTTACTTCTATTGATACAGTGAATTACATTTGTGGATTTGTGTATGTTAAATCAGCTCTGCATCCCTGGGATCAAACATTCTTGATCATGATGCATAATTTTTTTAATGTGTAGCTGTAATCTATTGGCTGAGATTTGTTGATTATTTTTGCATCAATATTCATTAGTGAAATTGGTCTATAATTCTCCAGATTTCTTAGGAGGCTCTTCAAACAGTGCCCCCCAAAACAAAGTGGCTTTCTTTGGGGTACAATTATTTAAGATATGCAGTTTGATGTCATTACATATTAGTAACTCATTTTATATCACTTATTATTTTCTTTACATAACCTCGACTGGTTCTAAGTTTTTGTAATAAACATTCTCTCTTTGTTTTGGTCTATTACATATCCCAATGCATATTATAAGCACATAATAAGTAATTGATAATTGATAATAATAGGGTTTTATACTTTTCCTGCTTATAATGATTTTAATACAGCATGAGGATTTAATTATCTTCTTATGTTATTATTTAGATATATTTTTCCTACATTATTTATTAGGTTACAAAATCTTAAATGAAGCAGAAAAATTAGATAGGGAAAAGGGAACACTTTTCAAAACCCTGGTTATCTTTCATGACATCTCCCCCCTCCAAAATTCATATGAAATACTATTAAAACTAATTAGAAATTGCTCAGATATTTGTTTATAAGATAAATAATGAAATCGAGATTTTCTAATAAATAACAGTACATAAATTGGGGCTAGGTATGGTAGATCATGACTATAATTTTAGCACTTTATGAGGTTATTACAGTAACACAGGTTGGTGTTGGACTCTTAGCATCAAGTGAGGCACAAAGATTACTTGATGCTAAGAGTCCAACACCAAACTGTGTTACTGCAATACAGAGAGACTCTATATTGAGAGACAAATATATAGTTTCTACAGAATAAGAAGAAATCTGTTGGAGGCTGGACACGGTGGCTCACACCCGTAATCCTAACACTCTGGGAGGCCTGAACTCACGGGTTCAAGACCAGCCTAAGCAAGAGCGAGACCCCATCTCTAAAAATAGTCAGGTGCTGTGGTGGGTGCCTGTAGTCCCAACTACTTGAGAAGCTGAGGTAAGAGAAGCACTTGAGCTAAAGAGTTTGAGGATGCTGTGAGCCATGACACCACTGCATTCTATCAAGGGTGACAAAGAGACTCTGTCTCAAAAAAGAAAAAAGAAAAAATATGTTGGGCTTGGTGGGATACAGCGGTAGTCCTAGCTACTCAGGAGGCTGAAGCAAGGGTATCACTTGAGCCCAGGAGCTTGAGGCTTCAGTGAGCTATGATTAGGGCTCTGTACTCCAGCTTGGGCAACAGAGTGAGACTTTATCTCTTTACAGAAAAATTATATAAGTCACTGTATATCTCTGTCTCCATTAAAAAGAATAAACTACATATATATATCACCCTAGATAGATATAAAGGTACATCTCAACTTATGTATAGATATGTAAGATATGTAATAATATAGAAATTGATAGATTTGAATAGGAACAAATGGCTAAAATAATTGGAAAGGTCCACTATTTCTCTAGTTTCTCAGACCCAAATCTGTAGTGCCATATACATATTCAATATTTCAGCAAATGCCTTTAAGCTTACAACATTGCAAAATCTATCATTGATCATCTCTCTCTCAAACTCTTCCATGTCACAATTCTGTCACCAGAATTATTTCAATAGCCTCCTTCCTAGTCTCTCAGCTTTCTCACTAGTCCTCTAGTAATATACTATATATAGAAATTCAGAACATCCCCTTGAAGCATAAGTCAGGAAGTTCTTCTACTCTTTAGAATGATCATACGGTTTTCATACCTCACAGTGCAAAAAGCCAAATTCCTTAAAAGTTCTTGCATAACTATCTTTACACTACTTTTCTGATTTCCTCTCTTCCCACTGTCCCCTTCACAGTCTAAACTCTGCCAAACTAACGACCTTCACGTTCCTGAAACTAAACAAGTATACTCCAAATTCAGGATTTCTGCATTTGGTCTTCCTTCTTCATGAATTACTCTTCCTCCAGATGTTCAAATGGCTTACCCCCTCACTATTTTTAGGCATTGTCACCTAATTAAGGTAGATTTACCTCCCCTGAATTCCCAATATAGAAATCTTACTCATGTACTGGACTCCTGTCCTTTACAAAACTTTTTCTTTCTGTAGAGCCCTTATAAAATCTATTGTACACTTTTTAGTAATGTGGACTCCATGAGGGTAAAAAATTTGATTATGTTTTTCTAGCATGTGGAACTACATTCACTATGTTATTCTGACATGGGGAATGTGGCCTGTCACCTATAAGACTCTCAGTCAGTATTAAATAAATTAGGAAAAATGATTATAAAAGTTTAACAAACAAATGTCAAACTAAGATAATCATGGCAACAAATATTAGGGACTAAATTTGGATTTTATTTTTATATAAGGTGCTCTTACAAATCAAGAATGATTAGTACTTAACTTAAAGGGAGATTGCAAAAGAAGAAATACAAGTCATTTACAAATATTTGGAAAAAGTTTACCTCATTAGAAATCAAAGACATGAAAATTCACTTCTTATCTGGCCAGCAAAAATTAACAGTTTGATAAATTATAAGTTATCAACCCTGCCATATAGCCCCTGTATACTTTGTATGTAGGAGTATGTTGAGAAATACACTTTCACATTCTGCTATTGTAAGGAAAGGTTGGCATAAGAATTGAGAAGATACTAAGTAGTATGTTCTCCACTATTTCTTAAACTGAGTCAGTTTCCCTCTGCTAGGAGGGTCACCTGGTCTCTGCATCAAGCAGGTGCCTATGACCACAGCTTCACCACTGCTGCTCTCGTTACTGGGGATGCTCTAAGGGGTGATAGCTTCCTCCCTCCAGCCCTTGACACATTTTTCTGTACTCTCAGTCCTACTGTCACGCTGCCCCTGGACTCCTCTGCCTCCAGGTCTCTCCACTCAGGCCCCTTGGAGGAGAGAAATAAAGTTCCACTGTCCTCAGCCGAACATGCTGTCTAATTCAGGGAGCAGGCCAAGGGCTTCAATCACAAAGTCTTGACACTGTAAAAATTAAGTTCCTGATGTCATTAGTGCTTTGTGATCTGCTCCATTTAGATCACACCAGCCCTGTTACCTCCCTTCATCTAATTGTTTTTACCCTTTCCATTTTTAAACTTCTTTTTTGCTGGCAAAACAAAAAATAAAAACAAAACAATATTGATTAAAGTTAGAATTTATAAACTCTTTAAACCAGCAATTCTTCCTTCCACCAATTTGTCCCTTTTAAATAGTTGACAAAGCTCATGAAGACATAAATGTAAGATTATTTATTACATTCATGAGGATTCTTCATCATAACAGTCTATTATAAAACAATAGAAACAGAGTAATTTTCATCAACACATTTATTAAAATAGTATACATACATGCAATGTTATGTTATTACTAAATTAATATGACACATCTTTTACATTAATATATAAATATCTGTGGTAAAGTCTGAAATAATTACAAATCAATTTAATATAAAGTGATATCACTTTGATTAGAAGTCTATCTTTCAATCTCTATTAAGAGAAAGAAAGGAAGAGAGCAGTTTTTTAAAAAAATGGCATGGGCGGGTGGCGTCTGTGGCTCAGTTTGAGTAGGGTGCCAGCCCTATATACTGAGGGTGGCAGGTTCGAACCTGTCCCTGGCCAAACTGCAACAAAAAAAATATCCAGGTGTTGTGGCAGGCACCTGTAGTCCCAGCTACGTGGGAGACTGAGGAAAGGGAATTGCCTAAGCCCAAAAGCTAGAGGTTGCTGTGTGCTGTGACACCACTGCACTCTACAGAGGGTGACAAAATGAGACTCTGTCTCTAAAAAAAAAAAAAAATGACATGGGCTTGGCACTTGTAGCTTAGTGGCTAGGATGCCAGTCACATACACCAGAGCTGGTGGGTTTGAACCCAGCCTGGGCCTGCCAAACAACAATGAAAACTATAATCAAAAAATAGCCAGGCATTGTAGTGAGCGCCTGTAGTCCCAGCTACTTGGGAGGCTGAGGCAAGAGAATCGCTTAAGCCCATGGTTGCTGGGCTGTGATGCCATGGCACTCTACTCTTTTGAGGTTGTTGTGAGCTGTGATGCCATAGCACCCTACCGAGGGCAACATAATAAGACTTGGTCTCAAACAAACAAACAAACAAACAAAAAATAGCATGGCTATGTCATGGTGATGGAAATACAATTGTGTGAGGTTTTTTTTTCTTTAAATATTTGTATGTTTTCAAAATTTTTGTTTACAGTTAACGTTTTCTAAAAGATTTCAGAAAAATATTTGCAAGAGCCCATATATACCTGTTATTAAGCAGGATAGAAATAGGAATTTATAATAGTGCTCAGATTATAACAGGTTTTGTGCTAAGTGCCATTCTATACTTACTACATAGTAATATTTTTCCCATTTTACTAATAAGGATTTGATAACAGACATATAGGTGTATGTGGGGCTGGAATCTTATTCCAGTTTTGAATCATTTATAGTTTCAGGTAGATAATCTGCTTTATGGAATCAAAGGTTTTAGAATATTATTGGTTTACATGCATTCATATTTTAGCTAAATATTGTCATGTTATCATGTATAGTAAACTGCATAAATCATTAGCAAATTTTCATTCTCCCCACCCTTCACATGCCCTAGTATATTTCCTGCTTTTTTATCTAAGGCCATGTGACAGGCTTTTAACAATGGAATGTTAGCAGAAATGCAGGTGAACCCATACCCAAGAGTAATTGGTGCCAGTATTTTTGAGCTCTGCCTTTCCCATAGAAAAACTACGCCCCAGTTGTAGAAGTTGCATCTTCCAGCTAAATAGGAAATAATTTATGACCTCAGACTAAAACATCTATGTGGCTGGTTGTCAAAATATCAGCAAGACATCTTCACAATTGTCAAGTATATCTGTAAAAGCTCTTGCCACGTGCCTCAATTTGTCAATGTTTAGCAAAAATTCTTCAGTCTCCACTTAGCCTTTGCAATGCTCATGTGCATATTTCACAGTTGCTGACATGTCTCACTGAAACTGTTTCTAGAGAACAGCAACCATAGCCCTGAGGACCATCCAAAGCTCTTCTTAGTTCATCACAGTGGCAAACCCAAATCTGGTACCACATGAAAAATGTGATTCTGGAAAACGTAGCGTCTGCTTTGATGAAGACAGCAACGTATAAAGGAGTGATAATGGTGTCTAGGTGGCAACGTAGTGTAATGGGGCATCATTTCCTAAAACAGCAAACATAGTTTATAAAATTTTAAATATGTTGTAAAGCATTTTTAAGAGGTTATGTATTCTCATCAGCTCTGTCAGTTAATAAACATACATATCTGTTTGACAGTTTATTCATATGTAATATAAGGCAGCTGAAGTAGAGAACTCTTACCACCCTTTCTCATGCTGAGTGTGGCTTCTACCACTTACGAAGTAAAAAACTGAAGAATATATATTTCCAACAAAAAAGACCAAAAAAAGTATGTATGTGTTATTTAATCTGCTTAGTGTATATAGTTTTGGTTCAATATTGTTCTTTGATTTTTGTTATGTTCTTGTGTTCTGAATTTTTTTTTCTCTCAATTGCTTTGTGTACTAATTGGCTTCATTAGAAAGAATTCTTTACAGTTGAGTCCAACAAAAGCACATTGCTAGAATTCACTGCATTTGGCCCTAATCCTGTCTTTAAATGCCTTTAGCTTCTTAGAGGCACACTTTCCTCTGTGCTAATTACAAATGTTTGTCAATCTCATGGACAAACTCCTTTACACCTCTGCCGTGCTGCATAATTATGCATAGTCTATTTTATGCCTTAACCCCATGCACTTTGTGCTTTCTGCACATTAGCTTCATGTCTGCGTGTATATTAAATGATGACACTCTTATCACAGTAACTGAATGACTTTCTTTTGGGGGAGCTGTAAAAAGATATTTTTAGCATAAAAGATCACAGGATTAAGAACTATAACCTAATCTAAGAAAATAAATTATCTGGAAGGGAAGCTAAAAACGATTTCATGGTCACAGGAACTCTCTAGGTTCATGATCTCTACCTGAAGTTTGGAATGAAGTTTGCCTGCTAAAAAACTGTGTGAAAAATTATACTAGAGATGATAAAGGAAGAAGAAAATGTCCATATATTCAGTAAATATATGAAACTCTTGGATATCCCTGATTTCAGGTAAGGTCATTCAGTCCTGTTGCTGACCTCAAGGGCACCATGGAATTTCTTAGATTTGTTAAGGGGAGATGATTTCCCTTGTCCTACCTAACTGAGATAGGAAAGCCTAAACTTCCTATAGCTTCCTAAGCTCTTTATATAGATTCAATTGTCAAAACCCTAAAGATTAGTTGTTTAGATGAGGTTGGTTTTGATAATCAGTTAGGATGTTAAGTATATGACAAGTACTTTGCCCAATAAGCAATGATTTATTTCTTTCATAAAGTTTTAAAAGAAGAAAAAGTAGTGCAAAAACTGAAGGAAAATATCAGAGAAATGTGCAATCTATAGTGAGGGCAACACTACATCTCTGCTAACTGAAGCTAGAGCCACTTAACATTGATTGCCTTGGCATGACTATCAGTATCACCCCCTTCTCTCCCCAAATTGTCAAAGCTTGCATAAAATATTTTCAATTTGGAAGATATGGTGCAGTCTTTCACCTTACTAGAGGTTCATCAAATTATAGAGCTTTTGAAAAGTCCTGCCTTTCAGTAATATCAATAATCGTTAAAGTTGCAAAAAGACAAGGGTGAGGAAGGAATGTCGGATAACATCATACTTGTAGATTAAGTATCAGTCCTGAAGATAAAATCAGGCAATGAGGTATTACTCCTTATATGATAATCTTCTTCCACAGCTCTATTATTTTCCCAAGCATTTCATTATTTACATATTTCCTGGGCACTCTGCAAGGTACTACTGACATAGAAGATTCAGAGATTTTATCAGCATAGTAAGAGAGATTAGGAAGTAAAAAAATGTACAGTCAATGGAGAAATCAACATGATGATAATAATGTATTGAATACACATAAATTATGAGAGAGGTTAAGAAGGATACCTCATCTGGGAACATGGGGTAAGCAATGTGCTGTTAAAAAAACCCGAAAGAAGTTTACTGGGACAAGTTTTTTGACATATAGACACAAATATAAGCAGAAAAAAAAGAGAATATTTCCAAATAGATGGGACAGTTTGTTCAAATTTGGTATGACAAAATATGGAAAAAGTATTAACTCCAAACAGGACCACTACATAATTTAAGAGACCTGTAGAAAATAAAAATGTGGAATCTTTTGTTCAAAAATTATTAAGAATGCCAGGCGCAGTGGCTCACACCTGTAATCCCAACACTGTGGGAGGCTGAGGCAGGATTGCTTGAGCTCAGGAATTCCAGGCTTGTCTGAGCAAAAGTGAGACCCCCGACTCATGAAAAAAATGGAAAAACCCAGCCAGGGACTGCAGTGAGCGCCTGTAATTCCAGTGGCTTCAGAGGCTGAGGCAGCAGGATGCCCACAGCCCAAGTCTGAGGTTGCAATGAGCTATGACGCCATTGCACTCTGCTCAGGGCACAGGGTAGAACTCTATCTCAACCAAAAAAAAAAATAATAACATATATATATATATATATATATATATATATATATATATATGTACATATGAAGAATTTCCTCATGGCAAGCGTACATTATTAAGCCTAGGGGCCTGTTTCAGGCTGCCCAGGTCCCATGCCTAAAGTCTGGCCCTATTCACACATAGGAAAAGAGTATCTTAGAAAACGATAAACAAAAAGAATTATCATATGGATGTTTAGTTAGCTAACCTTCTGATGACCACTACTTGGCAGATTAATTGCTTATTGTGTATAAGTTCACAAATGTTATCTCAATGTATAAATCCTGGTCCAGGAAAAAAAAAATGTGGTTATCCTACTTGTCCTGCTTAGTCCTAGAGACCCTTCCCTCATATGTTTATCAGGTCTATTCCTTAAAATAAATTTGGTGCAGAAGAATGGGAGTTATAACTGAATCTTACGGTGTCAGCATTTTTCAACCCAAATGAAGATATTTTTATTTTCCCACTTGCATCTATGACTCCAGATTTAAGATAGTGGTTTTAGATTTTTGCAAGGTCCAATACTGATTATGGGAATGGAAACTGATTGAACCTGACCCCTAGCTTGAGGTACTGTGATTTAAATTGTGCAATTACATCAGTTTATCCTAGTAAGAGCCAGTCACAGATAGTTTTGATCATTATTCTGGGAAGGAGGGGAATGTGATGTCATCCTGGCAGATAAGTCTGTCCCTGTGATAGATGGCAAGTATCATCTGTGATCTGCATTACAGGACGGCAGGAAGTCTTTCAGCACTTTTTACAGAAAACAAAGAAATGCACCATGGCATTCCACATATACAACTCCTACTAGTGTGTGTTCCCTCAAAGATTTTTAAAAAATGGAGAGAAGAAATGAGTAACCTTGAATTTACTTTAGGTACTCTCCCATAAGCTTTTTCCTATTACATCACTTAATCCTAAGACAAATGCAAAAGCAGGGTTATTTTCTTTATTTTGTTCATTGGAGGAATACAAAAACTTAGATTTCTGAAGGCAAAATAATTTTTCCAATACTACAGATAGTACAAAAATACTACAGATAGTATTTTTTTTTTCTTGTAGGAAAGGTCTTTATTAGCAGGGGAAGCTGCAGAACGGCATAGAGGAGGAGGAGAGAGAGAGAGAGAAACAGGGGAAGAGAGGAGAAAGAGAGAAGGGAGAGAAAGGAAGGGTGGGGGGTAGAGAGAGAGAGACAGAGACAGACAGAAACGAGACACACGGGAAAGGAAAAGAAAAGAGAGACACCCGGGAAAGGAAGAGAAAAAAGGACCTACAGATAGTATTGATGAATCTATGATTTGAATTCAGGTATACACGAATTCAAAAAGTTATGCCTTTTAGACAATTCCACACCATAAAAGCCACATCTGTCCTTCATGGAAATAGATTACAACACTAGAAATTCCTCTCAACTAGACTGGCCTGGGCTCTAGTTGTGTAAGACAATTTGCAGTGATGATGAAGGTGGGTGAATTGGGAGTTAATAAAATGGGTCTAAAATGATGCAAGTCTGGGAGATGTTGAAACAAGAGTTTTACATTATCCATTTCAACAAAAGTAGTGCTTCATTGGGTTCAGTTCACAATAAAATAATTTTAAGTAGTAACATAAGTCAGGAGAAGCAAGCAGGTGATGCAATAGTTTCCAATCAAAAGGATAAGTTTTCTTATCAGACACAGAACACAGGAAGTTAGGGTATTGGCAATCCACATTAAGTTCTATTGACATTATCTTCCTTGTTGTATAAAAATTTTAACTGACTAGATACAGGTAAATAGGCTTTAAAGTTAGCCATCCAGGATCTTAACATAAGATCCTGTCTTAACTGAAATAGCACTTAAACTACAACCCTTCCAGGGTGAGCAACATGTATACTCATTTCACTTTACTGTCGTGGGAAGTTAGTCTACATAACTTTTTTTTTTGTTTGTTTTTTTGAGGCAGAGTCTCACTCTGTTGCCCAAGCTAGAATCTGCTGGAGGCAGTGTAGTTCACAGCAACCTCAAATTCCTAGGCTCAATCAATCCTTCTGCCTCAGCCTCCTGAGTAGTTGGAACTGCAGGTGCCTGCCATAACATCCAACAAATTTTTCTTTTTTAATGGGCACTGGGTCTTGCTCATGCTCAGGCTGTCCTCTAACTCCCGAGCTCAAACTATCTCTTGCCTCAGCCTCCATGAGTGCTAGGATTATAGGCATGAGCCACCACACGTGGCCTACATAACGTCTAATTCTCCTTGCTTCCCTGAAACCCCGTAAAACTGTACTACATAGAGTTGCTCCATGGCTTCTGAACATTTGTTGTCCTGATCTACCTTTCTTCCTTGAAGACCAAAAAAAATCCTAAACAGAATCTCACCATCCTAGGAAAATTAAAATCTTAGAATCTTCTTATACCACCCAAATTTGTGGCCATTCAATTGCATTCTAGACATAGATTAGCACATGTATAGACTTATCAGGTGGCCCATGGTTCTAATCTTACTCGTGCTTTAACTATTTAATAAAGCTAAAACTGAATCTATTTTTAAACTTGTATTTTATTGTGATAAGAACACGTAACATATGATCTACACTCTTAACAAATTTTTAAGTGCACAATATAGATTTTTAAATACAGGGACAAGGGGTGGCACCTGTGGCTCAAAGGCGTAGGGTACCAGCCCCATATGCCAGAGGTGGAGGGTTCAAACCCAGCCCCGGCCAAAAACTGCAAAAAAATAAAAAAAATAAAAAATACATATTTTAGATATTTTATATAAAATTTTTATTTTATTATATAAATAAATACAGGGACAATATTTTATAGCAGATCTCTAAATATTATCTCACATAAACGAGACCTTTATTTCCTTAGAATTCTCTTTTTCCTCCCTCCCCTTGACGCCTGGTGTATGACCATTCAACCTACTGATTATATGAGTTTCCAATTTTTAATATCTCAGACAAGAATCACATCATATTTGGTCTTCTGCCACTGTCTTTTTTCACTTAACATAAATGTCCTCTAGGGTTAGCCATGGTATACCAAATGGTAGAATTTCATTCCATTTTTAGGCTTTTAAGCAAATATTTCTATCATTCTGTAAGTTGCCTTTTTAGTCTATTGAATGCTTTCTTTGTTGTGTAGAAATATTTTAGTTTGATGTGGTGCCATTTGTCTGTTTTCACCTGTGTTGCCTGTGCTTGTAATGTCTATCTGTGAAATTAAAAACCGTATCATGAAGATTCTTCCCCTATATTTTCTTCCAGGAGGTATAAAATGGTAGGTCTTATATTTTGAGTTGATTTTTGTGTAATGGTGGAAGATAAGGGTACAATTTCATTTTTATGCTGGTAGATAATCTAGTTTCTCCAACACCATTTCTTGAAGAGGCTATACCTATCCTATTGTGTGGTCTTGGCTTCCTTGACAAAGATCAAGTGACAATATATGTGTCAATTTACCTCTGGGATCTATATTCTGTTTAATTAGCCTATATGTCTGCCTTAATATCAATAATATGCTGCTTGAATTTCTGTAGTTTTTAACATATTTTGAAATCAAAAAGTGTGATGTCTCCAGTTTCTTTTTCCTTTTTAAGATTGTTTCAGCTATCTGGGGTCTTTTATTGTTACATATGAATTTTAGTATTTTTTTTCCTATTTCTATGAAAAACCCTTTGGGATTTTAATAGGAATTATATTGAACCTACAGATCACTGTAGATAGTATGACATTTTATAGATAGTAGATCTTCCGATCCTTAAACATGAGATGTCTTTCTAATGTTTGTTCCTTTTCTCATCATTTTGTAGTTTTCAGTGTACAAATTTTCCATCTCCTTAGTTAAGTTTATTCCTAAAGATTTTATTATTTTTAGTGCTATTGTAAATGGGATTACTGTCCTAATTTATTTTTCAAATATTTCATAAATTTAATCCAATTGAAAGAAAGCTTTTGCAAGTAGCATATGATAATTTAAAAAGTGATCCATGTGTATTATAAAAACTTAGAAAATAGAAACAATTGTAAGAAAGAAAACTATTACAACAAAATCTACAATCCATATGAAAACTATGTTAAAGATGTAGGTTATTTATTTCTAGGCATAAATATATGTAAGCATTTATAAATCTGTGTCTTTGTGATTATTTCTAAATCTCTGAAATGAATTTGAATAAGACAGAAGAGACACAAGCATTTCTTAACCATTACATACTCGTGTATATTTTCTTTTACATTTCACTATTGCTAAAATTTTAGGTAGCTACACTATAATAAATAATACTTTTGCTTAGTAGCAAATGCCCAGGATACAATAATGAAAATTCTCTCCTGAACATTTGCTGGTTTTGATATACATTTGCTGGTTAGCATCCTTTTTTTTCACAGTTTTTGGCGGGGGCTGGGTTTGAAACCGACACCTCCAGTATATGGGGCCGGCGCCCTACTCCTTTGAGCCACAGGTGCTGCCCAGCATCCTTCTTTTATCCTGACTCTCTGTTCTTTCTTGCATAATTCTCTAGTATTCCATTTGATATTGTGTTATCCCGAAATTGTGGTTAGCTACATCTGTAACACTAAGGTTCGCAGTCTCCTGACTTAACTATCATACAGAAATAATAGCATTTTAAACATGTAATTTTAAATTTATCTTAGAAAAATTAAAATAAAATAAATCTTCACTAGAAGATTGAGTTGAAATCATAGTAGTCTTATAATTGTCAAATTTAGTTAGTATATAAAGGGTATTTATATGTGGTAAAGTGCTAATATTAAATGAGACTATGTATATGGATTTTATTAGTTATCTAGTTACTTGTTATAACGACTTTTTAATATGCTTTATTGGGGTGCAATTTTATACACTAAAATTAATCAACTTACAACTTGATAAATTTGGAGAAATTTATATACTGGTGACCACAACAACCACTATGATAAAGAACATTACCAGCAGCCCTGTCCATTTTGCAATATTTCCTGTGCTTCAACCTAAGCTTGATGCAACCTTTGATCTATTTTTTGTTCCTATAGTTTTACCTTTTCAAAACTTTTATGTTTTATATAAATAAACTTACACAGCATATATTCCTTTATCCCAGTCTTTTTTCATTTATGTTAATATTTAAGAACTTGATGGTATATCAGCAGTTTACTACTTTTTTCCATTATAAGGACGCACTTCAACGAATTCATACTCACTATTCCCAAGTTGATGAACATTTTGATTGTTTCAAAGTTTCTGGATATTGTGAAGCTGCTATGACCATTTGAGCACAACTTTCTCTAAGAACCATGTGTTTGTAGAGTGAGGGCACATTCTGAGTGAATATACAGGAAACTGTCAGGTTGGGTGGTGCCTGGCGGTAGCCCCATATACCAAGGGCCAAACCTGGCCCCAGCCAAACTACAACAAAAAATAGCCGGGCATTGTGGCAGGCGCCTGTAGTTCCAGCTACTAGGGAGGTTGAGGCAGGAGAACTGCCTAAGCCCAGGAGGTAGAGGTTGCTGTGGGCTGTGACACCACAGTACTCTGCTGAGGGTAACAAAGTGAGACTCTTGTCTCAAAAAAAAAACCCAGAAATTGCCAGGTTTTTCTTCCCCCCCCTCCGAAATGTTTCAAATTTATCAGCCAATTACACAAAGCTGAAGAGTTTTAGAATCAGAAGACAAAAGATAGCATTTAAGTGGGATTGCAAATCTTAGGCAATCCATTTTCATTAATGATATTTAAATAAAATGTTGATGTACGTAACAGTCCAATGAAAACACAAAATTTGTCTTAAGTAATTGACAGAAAAAGGATCGAAAAATGATAAAAAACTTTAAAAATGCTAGTATAGGTATAATAATATCAGATAAATTAGGATTTTTAAGGAAATATGTTCCTAAAATAAAAGGATACCTTTCATATTGATAAATGATTTACTTGCCAGGAAGATTAAAAAGTTCTAAATTTGTATGTATTTAAAAATACAGCCAGTAAATGCATAAACTAAGAATAGTGGGAAGAACTAAAATAGAGTCAAGTGCATGGTCAGAGTAGAAAATATAAATATTTTAAGTAATTTATAGAACAACAAAAATTGACAGAATGCAACATCTATCAATATACTTTCTTCAAGGCACATACCTATCAATAATGGAAACATAATGTAAGCTATAACCACACTTCAATGACTTTCAGTGTACTGAAGTTATACTACCTGCATTCTTGAACTACAGATGCACTAAGGCAGTTAGAAATTTAAAACAGTTAACCAGAATATTTTCATGAAATTGAATATTATAAAAGTACTTTTCTGTGGCTCAAAGGAGTAGGGCGCCAGCCCCATATTCCAGAGGTGGTGGGTTCAAACCCAGCCCTGGCCAAAAACTGCAAAAAAAAAAAAAAAAAAGTACTTTTCACGGGTAAAGAAAAAATCTGACGGGGGAAGGTCTGAGTTGCCATTTAAAAATACCACAAAAACAACAGCACATTACATGCAAAGAAAGTAGAAAGATGGTACTAATAAAGAGCACAACAACTATAAATATGAATTATATTGATATAGTTGATACAAATATAGATGTGTAGACATAGCTATGTACTGACATGTTGAATAAAAAAAGTCAAAGTTGATTGTTTGGAAAATACACTAAGAAAAGTGATAAATATGGAGTGGAAAGGGTTTAAAAGCAGTGGGGGAGGAGGTAGTTCCAAAAATATTTAATATCATAAAAGAAATGAAATATTTTAGATAAACTTAAATCATAATGAGAAAACAAGATTAATATAAAATCTGAAAAATGCTATGGCAAGTTAAATAAGTGGAATCCAAATTTTACAACTTTTACTAAAAGAAAATGTCAGATCAAAATGGCTTCCCTAGCCTGCAGCCTAATATTGCAAGTAGAAATAATGCTACTTTATACATTATGAGGCTGACATAAATTGGTTATCAAAATCTAAATCCCAAAATATGATACACAAACGATTTTAAGTATACATCATATAAAAATAATAGCATGTAACAATAATATTGGGTTTATTCCAGGAATGCCAGTTTAAATTTGCAAATTCATTAATGCATTTTACTAGATTAATAAAATATATGAGAAAAGTTCTATTACCTCAGTTGATAACAGAAATATTTATTAAATTTCATCATAAACTTTTGGTAAGAACTTTCAGCAAACTAAAAGTAGAAAATTATTTATGTGGTTTAAGAATATGTACCAAAATCTAGTGACACAGGTGGGGATAATGAGTAGGCAAGCGGCACCAGGGAGGATTGGGGTGTGTGTGCTGGAACCACTGATTTACTCCCAGGTACTGGAGACATAAATATAATTTTGAATATTTCGTTGTGTAGTGCACTTGTGACTTGGGTACTATTCTGTGAGTACACACTTCAACAAAAGCTAAAAGTAATCACCGTGTGTGCTGATGTTTTTCAGAAGTACTGATGTCTACTTGATTTTAAAATGTACTTAAAAAACTGAAGTACATTAATGAAAGATAGGTAACAAAGCAAGTATAATTAAATGTTAACTGAAAAAAAAAAAAAAGAAAGGCCGAAAATAAAAGCTTCTAATGGTCGCATGTATATGAAAGGAATTTTCATAACCCTGACAAAAATGCAGCCATTTCAGAAAACAAGTAATCCCTTCCAGATTCTTGGAGTGCTTCAAGGCCAGAGTTCCAGAAAACACCTTACTCATATACTGGTCCATACTAGGGAAACACCCATAATCCTGACCCACACTAGAGAAAAGTTCCCAAGGGAAGGCTGTATGCTAGGCTCACTGCCCCCTTCCAACTATACTGATAAGTGTGTGGGAGCTGAGCTGACTCCTGCCTGGACCGTCCATTCTGCTTTTCCCCTCTATTAAAATCTTTCCTTGTCCCTGAACTGGCTTCAACTGCTTTCTTGCGGACCCTCGCCTCATTTCTGTGCCTTAATCTCTTATAATGTTGTACTTAGAGCACAAAGCCAAAGCCCTTTCAATTGTGTCTGGCCTTTCACTTAACCTCCAACATCCATTCTCCTCGGATACCCTCACAGTCCTTCACGTGGGCCCAGACACTTCTGTGACTTACTACGGTAAATGATACCGTAGTCGGCAATGGCCTAGAGTCCACTTACTACGGTAAGTGATACCAATGGCCTAGAGTCCATTTGCTCACATGTAAATTTTATTCAGTAATAATAATGTGCAAATATATTTATTGATGCATTCATTTTCTCTAAAATTTATACTGATTTTTTCTTTTTTTAAGTTTTAGTAGACAGCCTTGTAACACGTCAGTTGGAGGACACCCGACAAAGGCCACATCACCAACATGTGAAGAACAATTTTCTTTTTCTTTCTTAAATATTTAAAGTGCTATATTTTCAAATTTGCTTAACTTTTAGTGTCCAGATAGAACTTAAGTCAAAATTTGTAAGAACTAACCAAAACAGCCTTTCCTGTCTTCAACCAAAATTGAAGTAAGTTGAAGTAAGACGGGCCCCCCCCCCAAGCAATTTACAACACAGGGCTGAAGAAAATTTGCTTTCCCAAGTACACTCTTCCGGCTCTAAACTTTCTTCCTCAGAAAAACTGCAACGTCCAATGAGTGCAATCAGAATCCACCTACCATATCCTTCGTCCTCCCGCTCTGAGCACTGATTTGGAGACCTGAGGGGTCTCACTGCGCCTCTTCTTCGTAAAAGCCACCAGCAGGTTCCCGTCTGCAAAGTGGGCCTCACGCTGCCGCCCAGGTCGGGAAAGGGCCGCTCAGCGCTCCGACTCCACGCGGAAGGCGCGGGGCGGGTCCCAGGGGCCAAGCCCTCCAAAACCTCACACTTTAAAAACCAGTGTGTGCCAAAATTGAAGAAATAAGAATAAGGGGTGGTAGTCTAAAAAGAATAGAATGGAGCAGGCGTGTATGAAAACCCTTACTCAGTTCAGGCACAAAGTCCCGAGTCCTTTCGTGCTCTCTTAAGTCCGAGCGCGAAGTCGGGGGCGGGGCAGAAGCTCGCGCCTGCGCGCGCACATCCCGGGCCGGGCTCCTCGGAGGCTGGACCTGGAGCGTCTGCGGGGACGGAGAAAGGTGTGAGGCCTCCTCACGACGCCCCTGCTCTCGGCCTACGACGCCTCGGCAGATCTGAGGACAAGGTAGGCGCCGCTCCTGGTCGCCCACTGCGCAGGCTGTGCTGGGGGCCTCGGGGGACAGGACCTGAGCGCGGGCGGCCGCCCTGGGCCCTGAGGCAGGACCAGCCCCTCTTGCTCGCCTCCTTCTCGCCCGCAGCCCGCAGCTGGTTCTTCGGGTCCTGGTCTGTGCCGCCTGGCTGGTCCAGCCTTCTCTCCCCCAGAGAACGAGTCCTGGGCAAGAGACTGTACAGTGAATTCTAGAAAACAAATGCCTTTCTTCACAATTTCTTATGAACCCGTTCTTTCTGAAGTCAGTGCTCCACAAAATTCTGACGGACGTGAAATTTTTCCTCTCTTTGGCACCTCCTTTTTTCAGTTACTTTGAGTGTCTTTCTCTCAAAAACTCTTATTTGTATATTATTCTTATTCTTTGTACATTACCTATCATCCTTTGTGGGATAATGAGGTTGGAAGGTGAACCATAAATGACTCAGAATAACTTTAATGCATTTTTTTCCAGGTTTTCCAGCCTTAAATTAAAGGAGTACAGTTTTAATGGTGGATTTGGGCAGCAATTAGTAGGTTAAGTATTGTAAGTTGGAAAGCCAATTAGAAAAGTCTTTGTAATCCCACATATTAAATAATGATGACAGTGTTAATAGTAACACCAGCTACTATGAATATAGTACCTTCTATGAGATAATCACTAGTTTTTTTTGTTTTTAACAAGTGAATAGTTTATTAAGAATTAAACAAAAGGTATGATGTGATACAAGCAAGACACTCAAGATAGGTATAATAGTACTAGACTTACTAGGAAAATGGCCTGTGAGCTTGGACTTAAAAAAAAGTGCATATTTCACATCATAAAAAAAGTCTGTTTCTCTCTAACATGTCACATTACGTGCTTATAAACTTATTTCCTACATTCAGCCATATATGCTATGTGGGAGTAGAGATCAGATGTTATTCTGGAAGGCTCATCTTGCTAAAATCACAACTGAAATAGTGACCCTTGTCCAATACAGCAGGTCTGTTCAGGCCCATATAACAGAATTAGAAACATTGTTCTAAAGAAAGGCAAATTTCAGCTTAATATGAGGAAATACATCACATATTTATAACATCTAGCATACAGTATCATGGAACGCCTTGTCATTCCGTGCTTCTGTAATTTCCATCACTACGTGTTACTTAGATACCCAGTTTCAATCTAATCATACGAAGTTCCACACAGCAGTTTAGACATGATTCATTTAAGGAGTGATATTCATTATTTATTTTTCATGTGAATTAGGAATTTTCAGAGCATAAAAAAGGAAAATTAATTTCTTTGGGGAGAAACTAGGTGTGAAGAAAGAGAAATATAAATGAATGTTGTATTATGAGGCATTAGGGAGAAATCCAATATAGGTCGTATTTCCATGGATTGTAATTTCTATTACAGCAGAACACTTGTATGTCTAGTTCCTCTCCATGTTTCTAGACCCTAGCACAATGACATGCATTATTTTTATCCACCATTTTAGGACTTTGTAATGTTAGAGTTTGTTACTAAAACTTTCAAAAAGCTTCTCACAGTCACAGGAGAGTGTATTCTCCCATTTTCCAAGTTTGTTTTTCCAAAGTCGCATGTATGAGTTAAAATGTCCCCCCACTCCATAGTTGTATTTACCTCCTTCTTGAGAACCAAGTCTGTTTGCCTTGAAAAAAGAAACCGTGAAAGATTATTTCCTTTCTTAGTGGAGAATCTTTTCCTCCTTTATTTCCTAGTTTGGAGAGGAGTTTTAACTTCCTTTGATACCTGTAAAGATATTAGTGAAGTGCTGTTCAGCGTAAATATTTTATAGTATTTATTCACATTTGTAAATTACTTTTTCTCCATTTGTGGAAGTCTCAAAAATGACTATATTGTTTGTTGTCTTTTAGACTCTCTTCAATTTCAAGTTACAAGCAAGAGACTTAACTATGTTTAGAGATTGGCCTAATATTGACTATTAATATATTAATATATTTCTAACAATCTAGTTTTGACTAGCACAAATTCAGTTAGATAGAATAGTGTACACCAGGCCTGGTGTCAAAGACAAGTTTTTGTTATTTATATATAATATAAATAACATCTATATTATATATAAAAATATTATATATTATATATAAAATATATTTATAAAAATATAATATTTTTATATTAACTAAATAAATTGTAATAGTAAAATTCTAAATCTGTTAGAATTAGATTACATATCAATATTAAGGTGATAATATTTTTGTAAAATTAAGCAGATAAAGAATAAATATAAAGAATAAATTACATTAAGTATTCATTTTGTGTGTTTCCTTAAGGAGTATACTCATGTAAGTAAAATTTTATAATAATAAAACCATTTAGATCTTTATCCAGAAAATCACTAAAAATACTTTAATGTGGTCAGATGACATTAATTAAATGAGTAAGAGTAATGAGAATCATTATGAATTTACAAAGCTATCATATCTGACTCTATCCCTCTCTTTCCCTAACTCTCCCTCAAGTTTCAAAGAATGGAACTGGTCTGATGGCAGTGGAAAAGAATTGCAGTATAACCAGGCAACCTCATAATCTAATAAATATCCAAATCTTGCACTACTTCATTTTCCTTTCTTATTCCCTGATTTGCTTCCTACGCATATGTAGTGTTGACTTCATGTTAGGCTCAAGAACAACCAGAAAGAGAAATGTGAGGGAAATGTGAGGTTAATATTTAATAACCTGAAAAGAAGGACTGACAAAAATAGGATTTGCTTTATTATATCATAAAAGAGAAATACAAATGTGCTATTATTTAAATTGAGTATTAGTTTAAAAATATTTTCAGAACTTGGTCCCATTTGTTCTTCTAAAATTAGAAGCACAGTAATACAAAGCTTGTCTTGGATAAAATTAAACATAGGGTAAAATAATATGGTTCTGTAAATGTTTACATATATTATGTTGGTATCAAGATAACCTTTAGTCCATGAAGCTCCAGAGGGTGAAAGTAAGAACAGCAAAAAAAGGTTAGAGCAATTCTGATTTTTCCTCAGTAAGAAAGTTCTTGAGAACAAATAGAATTCTTTGGCAGTGTGAGTTAGATATTCTTAGTATAAATTATGTTCAGAAATAGATTGGAATGTTGTTTCTTGGAATAATACAAATGGTCAATTTATTTTACTTTATGTAATTGGGGGCTTAAGAAGTGCTGGTAATTGATGCACGGCAATCTTTGGAAAATGTTTGGTCCCAGCATATTTGAAGTTTACAATTTAATAGCAGTTATAGAAATAATAATATCAATAATTACATAAAAAGCACATAAAGAATAGTGAGAAATATTTTGAGAGAGTTGCAGAAAATGTGTTTACTCATCAGACAAAATCTCACTGGAGGTCTCAAGAAAGATTTCTACAAGGAATTCATGCTTAAGTTAAAATTTAAAAGAGACTAAGTTAGTTTGGAGCTAAAGAAAAATGAGAGAACACAGCAAATAATTTAACTAAGATTTATAATATATTGTTCTATTTATAGAATTTATCTTTTAGTAAATATGTTTTCTTTAAATTAGCTCAATAGGAATCACATGCCTAAAGGGATAGCACAAATGGCAAGGTTGTTTAGTTCAGAAGAGGAGATGGAAAAAGGAAAACAAGAAAGAAATTTCTTTATTTTAGAACAGCTTTGGGATCAAAGTCATTAACTAAAACCCTGATTGCGGAGTTTAGATAGGTCACACCAGAAATGACCCAAGCTCTTAGGAATTTTGGTAGTAAACAAAGAAGAAAATGACTCAAAAATGTATCATGATGCTGAAAGAGGCAGCATCTTCTTCAAAATTAAACATATGACATGCCATAGTATCTACTGAGCCACTATCCAAATCACTTATTTCAGTAAAAGCTTTGAAGGCCCTGCTAATTCAATTTATATTATTTTAGGTGGTATCCAGAAAAGCCATTTACAGAGAGTTACATCCCATTTTTAATACAGATGGCTCACCATGCATTTGAGTTACTATGAAATATAAGTCTAGAAGGGAGTGGTATTTCTGTGTCACTTAATACATCAGGGTCCTAGGACCCTGATTATCGGTTTTTCAAATACCAGTCAAAAACTAAAGTCAAATAAACTGAGGTTAAATGGCTTATCCAATTAATTACGTTATTAAGAAATGAAGTTGGAACATAACATAGTTCACCACAAAAATCTGCCCTGGTTCCAGCATGTGAAAAAATTAATAAATAAATTGCATAGCCTCAAAAAAGTTGGGGTAAAAATAAATGATTAAGCAATATTACAGAAAGAAATAGCCAAGATAGGCATGCATAGTTATTCTAAGGAATGAGATGATATTAGATTAAGGTAAGCATATAAGATATAAAAGGTAATAAAGTAGAATTTAACAGAAGGATATAGAAAGTTGAGTAAAGACATGATGGGCATCAGAAACGGGAAGGTGATTTTAAGCAGAATAAATAGAATGATTTAGGGCATGAGTAAGAAACACACGACAGCCTCACATACAGCACAAACTCAGTAAACAAGTTTTGAATGAATGGTATTCTTGATCCCTCCAACTCAATTTCATTTAAAATTCTTATCATCTTTTGCTATGCATTAAGGTAAGGGAGGTGGTGATAAAATATATTTTTTATTATACCAAGGAATTCTTCTATTGATACCTTTTTAAAAAAGCACATTTTCTTTAGGAATGAATACTGAATTTCAGAAAATATATTTGCAGCAAACACTGCTTATAGTGTCTCTTCTTTAACGTGTTACAGTATAGTTTTACATTTCCCATTACTAAATCCATATTATATAGTCTTACACTTTCTTCAACATTTTCTTGTAAAAGTGATAAAAATCTTGGCAAAATAACACTATGGATTTTAATTCCCATAATCTTTTTACCACTATCATCCTACTTTAGACTAATGTTGTGATCTAAATAATATATCAAATATAGGCAGGGCTTCCAAAATATGGTATCTTTATATCCATTTTTATTCTATTCTCCATACAGAAACCAAAGTAATTTGTTTATAACTATCAGTGAAATCATGTTCTTCCTGTGCTTACAATTCTTCAATGGATTTTCTTCTTAATTTTAATATATGTGATCTGGTATCTGCTTCTTCTCAGAGTTCCTATCTTGTCATTTTCCTGGACTTCTTTATACAGATCTAAGGGCTTGATCATTTAGTGGTTAATATTTTTAGAGCTCGGACTCTGTAAACAACAACCTGAATTCAAATCCCTCCTCGTCTACTTACTAGCTATGTAGCATAGAGTAAATCATTTAATTTCATTATGCCTAAATGCTTTTTATCTGTAAATTAGAGAATTGGAAGCATCTATAGCATAGTATTATGATGAGTTTTGAATTACTAGGTGGTACAAAATAATTACTTAGAACTTAACCTTGTATGATTACTACCAAGGTGTTTGACATAGTTATTTGAGTGTAAGTATTCTTGAAATAAAATAGGAAGCTTCACATGCCCTTTGTGTAGGCTTACCCTTGAGTCTTAGTCTATCTCCCCCATCATTCTTTTATGCTCAGACATACTACCTTTCAAAACTCCAAATATACATTCCTATTTAATTTTCTTAATAACGTTTATCATTACTCAGTATTATCTTGTACATTTATTTCACTTTGCCTATTGTCTTTCAAATCAGCAGGATATAAATTCTAAGAGGGCAAGGTTTTTATTTTGTTCAGTTAATATCTTTAATGTCTGACTTGGTGATTAGTGCATAGCAGATGTTCACTAAATGTTTGAGGCTCCATTCCTCTCCACCTATTGGCAGAAGCCCTCACTTCCTGGCCACATAGGCCTGTACACAGGACTGCCTAATGCACGGCAGCCGGCTGTGCCCAGATCCACACACAGCAAGAGCGATTAAAATGGAAGCGACAGTGTCTTTTATAGTCCATTCTTAGAGGTGACATACCATCCCTTCTGCCACATTTGATTGGTCACACACACAGACTAACCCTGGAACAGTGTGAGATGGACAGTAGTAGAAGACGTAACACCAGAAGGTGGTCATCGTTGGTGGCCCTCATGGAGGTGGCCTAACACCGTAGATGCGGCACCTTAAGAACCTTCCTAACCTCTGTGATACAGTTTATTAATATATAAAATGGATTAAGCAATAACATAAGGTCCTTTGGTTTATAATGAAGTCTAGATAAGTGTTGAATAAGAATCTGCATATACATATTTACTAATAAAATGTTCACAAAACTAAATATTAATTGTATTTTATTTTTAATTTATAATAAATATACAAAATTATGTATTTAAAGAAATTAAATCATTAGTTTAAGTTGAAAACAATGTTTTTTTTGAATTCTGTGTTTTTACATTGAAGTGAAATCACAGCCTCTTATTCTATCAACTTCTTTTGAATAGAGTATCTTTTTATCTGCCAATATTATACAGCTCTTACTCATCTCATGACAAGTATTTGTCAAGTGAATGAAGAAATGGAAAAATTAATGAAAATTACTCTACTTATACATCATTTATTCTAGTTAGAATTCATAAAAATAATGTATCACCAAAAGAGTTTTGATTTTCAGGATACCAAGGTACTATGGGGACTTTATCATTGATTTTTTTTTTTTTTTGGCCTTAATGTAGCAGTCAAAATACATAAGGATGTAAGGGTAACCAGTAAATGCTTCAGTAACTTCTCTGTGGGTTTAAAGGATCAACACATAACTTCCCTTCTACTCTGCTCATGTTCAGAAATGACTGAGAAAAATTCAAGAGACAGGATGGGCAATGCCTGTGGCTCAGTGAGTAGGGTGCCAGACCCATGTGCTGAGAGTGGCGGGTGCCAGACCCATGTGCTGAGAGTGGCGGGTTCTAACCCAGCCCCAGCCAAACTGCAACAAAAAAAAAAAATAGCCGGGCATTGTGGCAGGTGCCTGTGGTCCCAGCTGAGGCAGGAAAATCTCCAAAGCCCAGGAGCGGGAGGTTGCTGTGAGCTGTGATGCTACGGCACTCTACCAAAGGCGACAAAGTGAGACTCTGTCTTTAAAAAAAAAAAAAAGAAAGAAAGAAAAGAAATTCAAGAGACAAGAGGCAGGCAATTTAATATCATAGCTTTTCTGGTGTTACTTTTGAGGCTTTCTTGGAAGGAGGGCATGATTCCATCTCATCAAAGGGCTTGCTAACACTGCTTAGGTTGAAACTAAATCAGGGAATACCTGAGGAACCTTCATGGTGGGCTGGGAGCAGGTGAGAATATTTGCTTGCTTCTTGTGGGCAGCAGGAGCCAAAAGTTGGAGAAAGAAAGATGCTGAGCAACAAAGCTCAGTGTCTGTCCCCAACTCTCCAATCAGATGAGTCATGTCTCTTGCTGTGGGAAGAAATATGGGAGAAGGATAAAGAGAAGTACTCCCTATGACCCTAATGGATCTAATCATGTAGAAATATAAATCCACAAGACATTGAGTTCCTTCCCCTCTCCCGGTATTTTTGATATGTTATAAATAATAAGGGACATTATTTTTTAACAATTATAAAGAACAGGAATCAATTTTTATAATCCATTGTTATTATATAGAAATGTCAGAACAGTTTTTACTCAAAAGTGTTCTTGGCAACTCATAAAGAAAAAACTATTGCTAGAAAGTATATCTGTGCATGATTTTTCTTTTTGTTGACAGTGGACTCTAAATTACCGTTTTTATTTGATCTACCAGTTTATTTGATCTGGCAGTTGTTTATCTTCCTTGATGTGTGTTTTTCCCCTTTTCTTTTGATTTTATCTTTTTATTCATTTTTATCATGGGGTTTATATTAAATGTCTTTCCAACCTCCATGGCAAGCCATCATGAGTCAATTCAGAATTCTCTTAGCTGTCAGTGAGACTTCTGCATCATTGCCAGGTGTAAATGGCTTTTTATGTGTCATGCAGAATTATAAGGCAATAATATAAGCACGTGCAAACAACTCTATGGAGTTGTTATTTCTTTCCAACTGAGAATATCTTCAACGTTTGAAAGAATTTTAAATGTGGAGAATTACTGGGCATTCTTTCAACCTGGTAGATGAATTATAAATATTATATGTATAAAAGGTAATTTATCTCTTTTTAATTATTTCTCATTTAAACACGTTTCTTCTTTTTTTAAGACGATATTACTTTCTTTTAAAGAGAGAATTAAACAAAAGAATACCTGTCTCTCCCCTGATTCTCATTTGTGTATTTAGATTCTCATACACAATTATGAACTCGTCTTTTAATATGAGTACTATGTACCAAAACACATACTAGCAGCAGGTCTTATTGACCTGAAAGATTCCTCTAAGCCATTAAACATGCTTAACATTTCTCTTTTCTTTTTTTTTTTTTTTTATTAAATCTTAAGTGTATACATTGGTGCAATCATGGGGCACAATGTGCTGACTTTATATACAATCTTAAATATTTTCATTGAACTATTTAACATAGCCTAAACATTTCTCTTTTCATTTATATTTACTCTCATGAGTATAATTACTTCCACAATAATTAGAATTAAAATATTCCCTTCAGTTCTACCAGTAAAATTATTACGTCCCATTCTGCATTTGCAAATTCTGTTACTCATTTTAGTTCCTAATAATCGTATCTATTGTTTCATGAATTTCCTTAGTTCTTCTATTGAAAGGTAAAATGATGACATATAAGCTGCTATTGATTCTAGCTATAACTTTTGATATGATAGCAAATATTTTTGGTTCATTTCATGTAGCTTCATTTTTGATCAACATTTATACTTTTCAAAGCATGTTGTTTTTAGTGCATGCCACACAAAAGCCTAAATGAGTGTTTAATGCATAAATGAATAGTATTACTTGAGTAAAATAAAAATCCAGAGATCCAAACAGTGATGATTCAATAAGCAAAAAGAAAAATAAAAGGTAAAACTCCCTATGCTATAATATAACAATAATACTAATAATTATAATTATCATTAAGGTGGCGTGAAATTGAGCAGGAATTGTAGAGTTTGGCTGGAATGATAGACTTGTCAGAATTTGATCATTTCTAGTCACATTAATGATGACTTAGCAAGTGAAAACTGGCAGAAATATAGTAGAACAAGGCTACTTAGTATGTTTTTCTTTTTGCCCGGCCAGCCGTTCCCTGTCTCAGAATGAAGTTATGTGACTACTTCTCAAGTTCTGGAGGCCCATGGAAACTCATTGGCAGGTCTGAGTGGGAGGGTGTTTCTGAGGTAAGGAGATAATATTTAGAACAAAGTAAAACAGTACTCACCTAATAGAGACAGGTTATATATGTATCATAAAACTCCATCAAATATTCTTCTGTTGTCAGGAAACAATGACTACATAGTATATTCAGTTAAGCAGAGACTATGTAACCATGGAATTAGGGTACATTATATCCATTCTACAATAAATATGTTCTCATCAAAGCAAGTGGGTATTAATGAAACACTGCTGCTCAATAAATCACTCCAAGCTTTAGTGGCTTGAAAAGACAATGTTATCTTTTTTTGGGAAAAGATCCTTTTGATTAGATTCTTTTATGACCCTGCCTGTTTGCCCATTAAAAGGAATATTCATCTTTATTTGTAATTTTAAAAGTATGCTATACATGCTTCTTACAAACCGTGATAGCCTAAATAATGTCCCTCCCAGAAAAGATGTTGATAACTTAATCCTCAGATCTGTCATATATGGCATTAGTGATTTTAAAAATATAATTAAGGATCTTGAGAAAGGGATTTTTTTCCTAGATTAACCAGGTAAGCCAAAGGTAATCAGTGGGGTTCTTATGAGAGAAGTGGCATCATAGCAGAAAGGAGAGATTTGAGGATGGATGCACAGGTTGGAGTTTGGGCGGGGCGGGGAATGCACACATACCGGTACAAGCCAGAAAAGATAAGGAACCTGATTCTTTCTCTGGAGTCTCCACAAGGTACCTAGCCCTGCCTTGATGTTAAGATTTCTGACCTCCTTAGGGAGGCAATGAGAAAACACACCCAATTGACACCTGACTCCATAGAGGGCCAGATTTTTTTAAAAAGACAAATTTATCCCTCAAGCGGCCCCAGAAATCCAAAGAAAACTCCAGAAATTGGCTATCGCCCCAGACCATAACCTGGAGAATCTTCTCCTCTGACCGTGCCTCCTCACCCCACCCCCTCCACCACGCTGCTCCAGCCTCATGGACCTGCTCAGGGCCTTTGATTTTGCTCCTCATCCTTGCATTTTACATCTCTCCACATGGGTTCCTCCTCTTCACTCACTGAACATCCCCTCCCTAAGGAAGCCATCCACAGCCATTCTAGCTAGCATTGCCTCCACCTTTATCATTACATTGTATATGTCATATTATTTTCACATACTGTCATGCTCAGAAACGATCTTCCATGTAATCATGTTCTCCCCTAATTGTGTGCCAGCCTTGCAAGGGCAAGGACCTCATCTGCCTGTTTCCTGCTGTGCTCCCACAGCCTAGAACAGGATTAGGTGCTATATAAATATTTGAGGAATAAGTCAAGGCAAGGTAGGAGTATCCCCGGCTCTGAGGCTAGAGGTACTGATGGTGTCACGAGGGGTGGGAAATGCCAACTAAGGAGCTTCTCAGTGGCTTGGAAACATAAAATCTGGCATGACTCAGCTTAATGCCAGGGTACAAGTGCTGTGTGACTCAATGTTAGGCTTTAAACATTATGCTTCTCTTTGTAGTGGCCTCTGAGAATATCAACAGGGACACCACAGAATGATTGTAGGAGAAGCCAGAGGCTGAGTGATGGAAATTCTTCAAAAAAAAAAAAAAAAAAAAATATATATATATATATACACACACACACACATATACATATAGGGTGGCCATAAGTTTGTGAGCAATTTAAAATAGTTGTCTATTTTATGTCTATAGATTATGTGAGGCAGGGGAAGGGCCAAGGTATCCTGTGTATGTGTGTGTGTGTGTATGTGTAAACATTTATTACTTAAAAAAAAACAGTATGTTGCTAAGCATTTGTATGTCCCTCTCATGGAGTGGTCAAGAGCTTGAGCTCTGGACTCAGCCCAAATGGGGTTCAAGTCCCGGCTCCCCTGATCCCTGCCTCTACTCCAATCAGTCTGAATATTGGGAGAAATGTTTTGAACTACTAGTCTGGAAGGGGAGGAAGAGGATGAGTCCTAGTGGGAAGCCAATCAGGGAGCCTTCAGAAACAGAGTTTTCAAGGACCACGGATCCCTCCAAAGGTGTGCGTCTAGGGCCTGGCCACCGACTAGCCACCCAGGCTTCAGGGAATGTTAGCGCAATTCATCAAGATGGCAAGGTGTCCACCGGAGATGCTTAGACTCACTCCTCTGAGCTAAGGTAACCCAGAGATAGGAAAGAAAAAGCAGGAGAAATCTGAAGACAGAGAGATGCTATCTTCTCAGAGGAAGATGACAAGGGAACAAAGAGACAAAAGAGCTGGCCTTTGGAGGCTAGGGGTGGTTAGCAGCATCAAATGCTAGCAGCTTGGTAGCTGAGTGAACGTGGGCAAGTTCTCAGCCTCACTGAGTCTTCACAGGGGAAAACTATTACCAGTAGGAATGTTAACAGCAGAAGGAATAATAAATTTGAGAACAACAGATCCCTTTTCCTAGGCCTGGTTCTGGGTTCGGGAGAAAGCTCTTTTAACTCGGTAGCACCCTTTCCAGCCACTAGGGGATGGCCAAGGACCAGCTGCAAAATGGTGACAGGCTTTCCATTAGGCAAAATATCCCAGGAAGTACAAAAAGATCTTGTGTTTGTTTAGTCGCCACAGTCTGACCCCCTGCTGGGTTCCAGGCTTGTACTGACCTCTCAGGATAAAAGATGAGAACCAGTGACAGCATACAGGGCAAAAAGTGGCCAACCGTATGCTCCTGTACTGGCCCCAAGGTGAGCTTTGCTCTCCACTGTCCTCACGGGGCTACTTAGTGAACAGGGGCATGGGACACCTCTTGGGAACTGGTCTTCCCCTGGGAGTCATCTCAGTACCCCCCCAACCAAAGTGAGGGACACAGGGAAGCCCAGCAAGAAGCCCAGGAATTATCCCCACCATCCCCCTGCCTGCCTCCTCTAGCCATAGAGGCAAGTTGGTGGGGTGTGTATATACTAGGGACCTATCTGAGCCCAGTCCCCCACCCCTTGAACTCCCTGCATACATCTTGGGTTCCCAAAGTCAATGGCACCCATTCATGGCAGGAGTGCACTACTCACAGCCTCATCTAGAGGGCAGTTGTGCACCTCTGGGCAGATGACTTGATCTCTCTTGGCCTTTATCACCTCCAGAGCTGAGGGATGTCAGGAGCTGGAGGATGAACAGTTGTCCCAGAGCCTCCTCCCTCTTCCCCTTGAATGCCCCAGGGCTTAGCTAAGATTAGCCAGCTTGGCTACCTTAGGAAAGATTCCAGATCCCTCTGCTTACTGATGGGGAAACTGAGGCCAAGAATACAGGTGACTGGCCCAAGGTCAGGAAGCAAAGCTAGTATAAAACCAGGGAGCTTAGACCTCCAAGCAACCTGGGAGAGTCTGCTGCTGAAATTGTGCCGACATTGTGCTGGCACTGCTCTTAAACTTTACCCAGAAGAGCGGGACAGGGTGTAATCCTAGCACTCTGGGAGGTCCAGGTGGGTGGAGTGCCTGAACTCAGGAGTCCAAGACCAGTTTAAGCAAGAGCAAGAGCAAGAGTAGAAGCAAAACCCGGTCTCTATAAACAGCTGGGCTCTCTATAAACAGCTGGGTGTTGTGGCAGGAGCCTACAGGAGGCTGCGGCAAGAGTTTCACATTGCTGTGACCTATGATGCCTTGGCACTCTACCCACAATGACAAAGTGGTTCTGTCTCAGATAAATAAATAAATAAATAAATAAATAAATAAATAAATAAATAAATAAATAAAAACTTTTATCCAGAGTATAACTTTTTAAAAACTTGATTTCTTGGCTCGGCACCTGTGGCTTAATGGGCTCAGCCATGTACACCTGAGCTGGCGGGTTCGAATTTAGCCTGGGCCCGCCAAACAAAAATGACGACTGCAACCAAAAAATGGCTGGGGCTCAGCGCCTGTGGCTCAATGGGCTAAGGTGCCAGCCACGTACACCTGAGCTGGCGGGTTCGAATCCAGCCCGGGCCCGCCAAACAATGACAGCTGCAACCAAAAAATGGCCGGGCGTTGTGGTGGGTGCCTGTCTTCCCAGCTACTTGGGAGGCGGAGGCAAGAGACTCACTTGAGCCCAGGAATTAGAGGTTGCTGTGAGCTGTGATGCCACAGTACTCTATTCAGGGTGACAGCTTGAGGCTCTGTCTCAAAAAAAAAAAAACAAAAAAACTTGATTTCTTGTACGAGAAATTTACAAATAAAAAACCTTTTCAAATTAAAAATAAAATAAAATAAAGGGCGGCACCTGTAGCTCAAAGGAATAGGGTGCTGGCCCCATATGCTGGAGGTGGAGGGTTCAAATCCAGCCCCGGCCAAAAACTGCAAAAAAAAAAAAAAAAAAAAAGAGAGAGAGACAAAGAAACAAAAACAAAATAATAATAATCTGGGCGGCGCCTGTGGCTCAGTGAGTAGGGCGCTGGCCCCATATACCGAAGGTGGCGGGTTCAAACCCATCCCCGGCCGAAAAACAAACAAACAAACAAACAAAAACCCAAAACAAATTTAAAATAAAATAAAATAAAATAAGATGAAAAGCAGATTCCAGGGACATCCTACAGATCTACTAAATTAGACTGTGTGAGGTAGGGGAGGGGTCAGGGCACCTGAATTTTAAAACTCAAAACCACCCCTGGGTGGTGCCTGTGGCACAGTGAGTAGGGAGCCGGCCCCATATACCAAGGGTGGTGGGTTCAAACCCGACTCCCGCCAAACTGCAACAAAAAATATCCGGGCTTGTCGCAGGTGCGTGTGGTCCCAGCTACTCGGGAGGCTGAGGCAAGAGAATCGCCTAAGCCCAGAAGTTGGAGGTTGCTGTGAGCTGTGTGACGCCACCGCACTCTACCGAGGGCGATAAAGTGAGACTCTCTCTGCAAAAAAACAAACAAAAAACCCCCCTTGAAACCACCCCGGGAGGTGGTCTACACCATAAGGCAAGCTCGGGCACCTCTGCTTCACATCACTCCTCTGTGCTGTGTTTCTTCCTTCGACCCCAGTCACTCTCCCACTTTGGCCACCCTTCCCGATAACCCTGAGGCTGGCCCTTACCTGGTGTGTCCCTGCTCCTTGCCCTTGGGCTTCCTATGTGGCCGTGGGAGCCAGCAGAAGAGGCTCTTGCCTCCCCTGTAGCGGCAGGTGGACAGCCCCGTGTGGAGCTCCTCCCAAGGAGTTCCCCTTAGCCTGGCCCTCTCCCCTCTCCCTTACCTCCTGGGTACTCCCTCTCCTGCTGGGATGCTGTCACAACAGCCATTGATCTGTGTAGTCTAACCTGTGCCTTAGGGAGAAGCTTCCAGAATCTGGCTGTCATAGACATACAGAGGAAGGTCAGTGGCCCCAGCAGGGGTAGTTTCCTGGATAGAGTATTTGGTGACTCCTGCACTAAGTCTCAGAGGTCAGCTGTTGGGAGAGCAGCACTGGCAGGGGGCTTGGGCTCACACCAGGCAGGGGGCCCAGCAGCAACACAAGCTCCCAGGAGCCCAGACAGCTGCACGGGGGAAGCGAGGGGAGGGCAGCTGGGAAGGGTGAGACTGGAGAGATGGGGCCCCAAAGGCAGCTTCACTGGACTTCCTACATTATGGGGAACAAGTCCTGATAACCGTGACCAGGTGGCCTTGGGTGCCTCAGTCCCCTCACCCCTGGTGTTTGGGTGACAGTCAGTCCTACGTGTCCCCTGGCCCTGGACTCACTGGGAAGACCTGTGAATGGGAAAGTGTTTTGTAAACTGTTAAGTGTTGGACCCAAGGGAACAATGATGACCATTCTTTATGCAACAATTGGGTTTTGGAAACGAAGGCTTTCTCAGCAGCTGAGCATTCTCTGGGGCTGTGGACTTCCCTGCTGGGATAGCCAAGCCTACAGCTGCTCCCAGGACAGACAGATGCCTGCAGGTGTCTGTAATAGCCTCTGCTCCCAGAACGGCTGCAACATTGCTCCTGAGCAGAAGAGGAAGGTGCTGAAAATCTATTGTCCAGCTCCCTGATTAGGTGACAACTTTGGTTTCAGCAATTAAATGCTATTTTCATTCACATAAATGAAATACCCCCCAGAAATGAGGGTATTTGGTGTTGGAGGACTTCCCCCTCAGGATTCTCTGTCTCTTTTACATGTATATTTCCACTTTAGCTGTGGGAGTCTCAGTCTGGGCTAGGTGCTGGGGCTTGGGTATGGAGCCTGACCCAGACAGTTCAGAGTCTAGTGCGAGAGACAGAAATACTTGACTGGTCTCCCATTGTTGCTGGGCCCTCCTCAGTCCCAGTCACTGTACTCAGAACACAGATGGAGACACACCAGTCGCCTGAGTCCTGCTCCCTGCCCATGGAAGGTTCCATTCTAATAAAACAGACAGGTTATCACCTCACAAGATTTCAGAGTGTCACAGGATCACACTCAAAGACGGAGAGCATCACACTCAAACCACATGCAAACACCCCAGCCAGTGGCCTATGCCCCTCTCAGAGGCACTTGAGAACCTGAACTCTGGCCAGACAGGCCTGCATTGCAAGGTTCGGTTTCCTATCTATAAAATAGGATGGTGATAACTATTGTTGTTTTGCAGAGCTGTTAATAGAATGAAATGAGGTAATTTGTGGATATACTTTGTTCAGTGCCTGGCACATAGTAGGTGCTCAGTAAACATCTTGCACCTGTCATTATTTCTTGGCTGACTTGGATTCACAGAGCTGCTCCCAGGACAGACAGATGCCTGCAGGTGTCTGTAACAGCCTCCTCTCCCAGAACAGCAAGGCAAGGTCTCCATAAAAAGCTGGCTAGATGGAAGGACCTCAGAGAATTTGCTGACTGGCCCAGTGCGGAACTGGCCAGCATGGAGATAACGAGCGTGGGTCAGGCAGAAACTTAGGTTCTGTCCTAGTTCCCTTGACCTACTGACCTCTGAGTTTCTCTAAGTCTCAGCTTTCTTACTTGTAGAATAGGATAAAAACAGTACCTGCCAGCCTGGCTGGTGGCTCATGCCTGTCATCTCAGCACACTGGAAGGCCAAGGCTGGAAGATTGCTTGAGCCCAGGAGTTTGTGGTTGTAGTGAGCTATGATGACATCACTGTCCTCTACCCAGTGAGAACCCGTCTCAAACAAATCCTCACAAAAACAGTACCTGCCTCATAAACATATGTGGAAGATTAAATGAGTTAGAGAGTTAGAAGGGCTCTCCGTTTTTAATACTTTCTGGCGGTGGTGACTGCAGATGCCGTGCATTTTTTGTTAAGTGGCTTTGGATGGTGTGTTAGTCTCCTAGAGCAGCATAACAAATTACTACAGACCAGGTACTTAAAGCGAGAGAAATCTATTCTCTCACCATTCAGGAGGCCAGTAGTCCTAAGTGACCATGTTGGCAGGGCCAAGCTCCCTCTGGAGGCTCCAGGGAAGAACCTTCCTTGCTTCTTTCAGCTTCTAGTGGCTCCAGATATCCTTTACAGCCACATCACTCCAATTTCTGCTCCATTTTCTTTTTCTTTCTTTCTTTTTTTTTTTTGAGACAGAGCCTCAAGCTGTCACCTTGGATAGAGTGCTGTGGCATCACAGCTCACAGCAACCTCCAATTCCTGGGCTCAAGTGAGTCTCCTGCCTCTGCCTCCCAAGTAGCTGGGAC
>CAUYRH010032420.1:0-22386 GCA_963574655.1 Perodicticus potto | reverse complement strand
GCAACCACTTGCCCAGTCTCCGCCACTTTTGCCTTCCTCAGGGTGTCCAGGAGCCTCACGCTGTCTCCCTGTGTCCCCAAGGGTAAGTTCCTGGGTAGATCCCACCTGCCAGAGATGCCTGAAGTCCTCTCTCCCCAGTCTCACCGTGCCCAGCCACCACTATCTTGTTTTTCTTTTCTTTTCTTTTCTTTCTTTCTTTCTTTCTTTTTTTTTTTTTGAGACAGAATCTCACTATGTTGCCCTCCAAAGAGTGCTGTGGCATCACAGCTCACAATAACCTCAAACTCTTGGCCTCAAGAGATTCTGTTGCCTCAGCCTCCCACATAGCTGGGACTATAGGCACCTGTCACAACGCCTGGCTAAATAAATGATACTATCTTAAGGAGGAGGACTAAAAGAGACCATCTAGGCTCAGCACCTGTGGCTCAAGTGGCTAAGGTGCCAGCCGCATATACCTGAGCTGGTGGGTTCGAATCCAGCCCCAGCCCGCCTTTTTTTTTTTTTTTTTTTTAAGAGACATGGTGTCACTCTTGCTCAAGCTGGTCTTGAACTCATGAACTCAGGCGATCCACCCTCCTCCACCTCCTGGGATTACAGGTGTGAGACACCGCACCCTGCTGCTAGAGTGATCTTGTTAAAAAATATGGCATCATCTTGCTCTTTTTCACAAAATCCTTCAAACATTTCCCATTTCATGCATGCATTCTCGAAGCCCAAAGCTTTGCTATGACTTAAAGGATACTACATGGTCTGGTGCCCATGTTGTGCTTCTGTCTTTATTTCTTCCTACTCTCTCCCTCTGCTCACATTGGCCTTTCTCTTTTTTATCAAACACAGTCACTCTGCCATCTCAGGGCCTTTTACTTCTACTCCCTTTGCTCATGGCTGATGTGCAGCCAGGCATGGGCATGAGGCCCTACTTGATGTTCAGGACCTGCACCAGTGTATACTTGTCTATTCTGATTGGTCAGTGTCTATGTCACACTGGCTGATAAATATTTTGGCACACATGCCTTTACCTGAAAGGCTTTATTTTGGCCCACCCATCCTTCAGATTCCCACTCAGATATCACTTGAATGCTTCCCCTGGACACCCTATCTAAAATTTCATGCACACATTCACTTCCCATTCTCTCTTTTCACTTCAATTTTTTCTCCTTGGAACTTTTCTTATAGTTACCTATTGCTGCATAACAAATTACCCCAACATGTAGTGGCTTTACCAGCATTAAACATTTTTCTCAATTTCTGTGAGCCAGAAATTCAGGAGCATCTCAGCTGCATGTTTCTGGCTCAGGTTGTAATCAAGGTTAAGCTAAGGTTACAGCCATCTTGATAGAGGCTGGAGGTTACACCAGATAATCCTGTCCAATGCCGGAGGACACAGTGTGAGGACACAGATGCCCGAAAGCAAGAACCACTTTGCAAGTCACTTTGGAAGCCAGCTAAAAAAGTATGCCTAGGTCTAATTAAGACCACGTTTCTTATTCTCTCTTGTGACTAGGTTTGGCTATGTAACTAAATTTTGACTGGTGTACCATAAGCAGAAGTGATAAGTACAATCTTTAGGCTGTACCTGTAGAAGAAACAGACTTACTGTCCAGTTTCATTTCCTTCTCACTGGCTGAATAGTGTATGTTTTGGATGTGGGAAAGGGAAACTCCTTAGAGAATGCAGAGCAACACAATCTGGAGACCCTTGACAGCATGGAGCCCTCATACTAGTTCTGCCTTGCATATGCCTGGACCCGTACCTAAGGGCAAACTTCCAAGCTATTTAACTCACAATTATTTTAATTCTCTGCTATTGCAGTTAAACCTAAAGCTTAACTAATATAAGTTACATAAGTGAGAGGACTTAGCAGTATGATGACACAGTAGAATGGCCAACTAGTACTTAAATTACGACAAACATAGGATTCCTCATATATGGTATTGCATTGCAGGAATATACTGCAATTTATTCATCTATTATTATTTTTTTTTCTTTTGAGACAGAATCTCACCCTGTCACCCAGGCTAGACGGAAGTGGTATCATAACAACTCACTGCAACATCAAACTTCTGGCTCAGGAAATCCTTCTGCCTTGGCCTCCTGAGTAGTTAAGACTACTAACTGCTGTTCCACAGTACAGTAGGTAGGATTACTAATTGCTGTACCACACCCAGCTAATTTTTTAAATTTCTTAGAGGAAAGGTCTTGCAGTATTGCCTAGGATGATCTCAAACTTGTGGCTTCAAGTGATCCTCCTGCCTCTGTGTCCCCAAAGCTAGGATTACAGGTATGAGGCACTGCCTAGCCTATTCATCTTTTGTTGATAGACATTTGAATGGTTTCTAGTTTTATGCTCCAATGCACAAAACTTACATGAACATTTTTTGTACATGACTTTTGATGAATACATGTACACAGTTTATGTTTGATACCTAGCAGTGGAATGGCTAGATATGAAGATGTTCAGCCTTAAAAGAGTCTGCCAAAGTGTTTCCCAAAAAAGATGTACTAATTTACAGGCCCCTCTAGCAGAGCACAAGAATTTAGTCATTTCACATCCTTGTCCACAATAGCTTGTTTCCTTTCATTTTAACCATTTCGTTGAATGTAGAGGTATTCCATTGTAATTTTAATTTGCATTTCTCCCATGAATTTTCTTTTCATGTATTTATTAGCCATTGGGACATGGTTTTTCGTGTAAAGTTATTAAGTATTTTGTCTTGATCACTTAAGTTTTTGAGAGCTTAAATGATAATGATCACTCACATTGAGTGAGTATACCACATTCGATACATGACACAAAGCATTGTGTCCTTACCTCCTGTGTACAATAACAAACACTATTCAGTAGGTCTTGTAACTATTACTCCCACTTTACAGTTGAAGAAACGGAGGCCCTGAGATGTTTAGTAATTTTCCCGGACTCACTCATTTGTAAGTAGTGGAGCCAAGTTCTAAACCTAAGATTATCTGACAAAGCCAGGAGCTTGAACAGCAAACTCTTGGTTGTGAAGCAGGTTTGCTAATAACCAATCCTGAGATAGAAATCCCCCTGCATGAACAGCAGCAAAGATAATCACCATGCCAACCTTCAGAAGCAGGAGTCCGTGTACTTATGCCCACCCTCGGCTACCATTTAGGTCCACCATGCATGCTTTCCTATTTGTCGGAGGCTGGTGAGACAGAACAGAATCACATACAAGTTACATGAAGTGGGTTTATTACTCACCGATAGATGTGAAGGGGAAGAAGTCCTAGGTCCCCTGTCAGTTAGTTCCCAGGGCTCAAAAAAGCTGCCCAGGGTGGATGGATTCTCTACTGTGGATGTTCTACTTTGTACAACCAAGGTAGCCTGTGCTGGGTTATGTACTTCAGTAACCATGTCACTCCACTGTCCTGGATTTCTAGGTAACATGGGAATCACTCATTTTCTTCTAATTGCCTGTGACTTCATTATCTGAACCATTTTCATTACCCTTGCTTTGTCAGGTCTTATTGGTAATTCAAAGAGAGGAGTTACATAGTTGGTAGGATACTGCGGACTGCCAGAAGGGTCTTGAACTCTAACCCCTGTGGTGTGCCTATGGGAAATCCCAACCCTAAATCCCAGTCCTGTCAACTTTAAAGGTCATGTGAATTCCTAGTATAACTCCTTCTCTAAGTCAGGTCAAACAGAGGAACCCAAGGCTTTAACCATAGAAATGGAACTCTTTACCTTTATTTATTTTTTTGGAGACAGTGTCACTTTTTCATCCTTAGTAGAGTCCTGTGGCATCATAGCTCACAGCATCCTCAACCTCATGGGCTCAAGCCATCCTCTTGTGCCCAGCCAGAAATAGAACTCTTGTCAGCTTCCAGAAGATGTTAAGATGAAACTGGCCAGGAACAGTTGCTCATGCCTGCAGTCCTAATACTTTGAGTGGCTGGCGCAGGAGGATTGCTTGAGGTCAGGAGTTCAAGACCAGCTTGAGCAAGAGTGAGGGCACATCTCTACTAAAAGTAGATAAATTAGCTGGGCAGATGTGATGGTGCATGCCTGTGTTCCCAGCTATTAGGAAGGTTGAAGCAGAATCACTTGAGTCCAGGAATTTGTGGTTGCAGTAAGCTGTGGTGATGCCACTGGACTCTAGTCCCGGCAACAGAGCAAGACCCTGTTTCAAAAAAAAAATAAAAGGATAGAACAGTGTCACAAAATGTGTCTATGCAGTGCTCAGTGCCTTTCTGTTATGATAAGAGTTCCGGCTCTTTTTTGGTTCCAGTTCACTGGAAACTGTTCTCCTGTACCAAGCATTTCTATACTGGTAAATTAAACTATAAATACTGCTTTATTTCTATTCTGAAAGAGATTTCAAGATAAAACACACTAAGGATATAGCTCTGTAATGTTTTAGCAATTGAAAACCAAAAGCCAGAAGAATGAAGTTAAGAATTCTTTGAGGACAAATTTAAGTATTATTAGAAAAAATATATAAAGCTCTTGCATTGACAGCTCAAAAATAACAGCATCCATTTATACTGTATCAAGGTGTCAATTGTGAGCCATTTTCACATATGTTATTTCATTTGGGCCTCACAAACTCCTAAAAGATAGCGAGGACAGGAGGGGTTATTATGATGAATATATCTATCTTAAAAATGAAGCAATCAAAGTTCAGAGAGTTTCAGAGGTTGCCTGAGGTCACAAAACTCTTGAATGGTTTTGCCCAATCTTAAGTTCAGCACCTCTGCCTTTGTGGCCACCACACTTTTCCCTGCACCCCAGATTCTCTTACGTACCTGGTAATATTTACAAAGGACCGTAAAGCTCACAAAAATGTAGGTTTTGAATTAAAATGTTAGAACGATTAGGAGTACTCTGAGAAGGCGGATTTTTTAGAAAAGGCACAGGTGTTGGGTAAAAGGTAGACAACGCTTTGGAAAGTTTCTGTTTGATTCATTGATCACAGCCAAAGAAACCCTTTGGGGAATTTCTCTAACCACTTTCACTGACTGGAGAGTCTACAGAAGTTTCCCCAAAGTTAAGGGAAATTCCTTTCATCCTTACAGAGATCTGTGGCAGCTACTACACGTGTTAGAACCCAGAGATAGTGACTGCTAGCTAGTCTTCAGATTTTACTTCACAAACAAGAAAATTCAGCTACTTAACTGTGAACAGAAAGTATCATTTAAAACACATGTCTACATTCCTCATTTCCCCATGTGACAGTTTCTATCATCTGAAAAACAAAGACAACAATTTCCATTCTTAAGTAGAATTCTTTGTGCTACTACACTATATAGCTTATACTTTTAATTTTCTTTCTTTTCTTTTTTTTTTTTTTTGAGACAGTGTTACTCTGTCAAACTGGGTAGAATGCCATGGTGTCATCATAGCTCACACAACCTCAAATTCTTGGGCTTGAGCAATCCTCTAGCCTCAGCCTTCCAAATAGCTGAGACTATAGGTATGAGCCACTATGCCCAGCTAGTTTTTCTATTCTTAGTAGAGACAGGGTCTTGCTCTTGCTCAGGCTGGTTTTGAAGTCCTGAGCTCAAGCAAATCCGCCAGCCTCAGTCTTCCAGAGTGCTAGGATTACAGGCATGAGTCCCCACGCCTGGCCTCTTAACACTGTTAAAGAAAAGACATTTCAACCCAAATTTAGCATGTTTGCTATTCATAAAATTGTGGCAAGTTGTAAGGTGCTATCATTGTAGAAATCATTTGATCATACAAAACGATAGCAATAAATATAGGAGCGTTAAGGTTTTTATTAATTGATTCTGATCGGTTTAGAAACTTTGACATAACTATTTTGGCTTTGGAAAATAATACAAAGCTGCTCATTGGAAAAACTGTAGGTACAAAACATTACAAATTCTGAATTTTGTCACAAGAGATATGTTTTAGAGATTATTTTCCAAAGTGTGGAAATCTAGGCTTGATCTCAGAAGACCTAAATTCAAATTCTGGCCCTGGCACTGATCTGTACATAATCTTGGCAAGTCATTTCATTTGTTTCTGTCTCCTTGTGCTTAAAATGAAGTAGCTAGATGATCTTAACCATGAAGCTAAAATAACAAGGTTGTCTCTTCACTGCAGCACTTCTAGGGTCTGAGACCGTGAGTGGTATATGCTTATTCATTCAATAATTACTCTTCCATGAACTTACTGTGACTTACAGTTGCAGCATTCCACAATTCTATGCTAGAATTTGAAGAATTTCTAAAGAATATGAAATTCATCACAATTCAAATGTGCTCACACACACACACACACACACACACGAGGAGATGTCTAATACGAGGTGAGTTTTACGTAACTCCTTTGTTAGAATAGTCATGCCTGTAATCCCAGAGCCTTGGGAGGCTGAGGCAGGTGGACCGCCTGAGCTCATGGGTTTGAGACCACCCTGAGCTAGACTGAAAAATCTAAAAATAGGTTTTTCAAATTTTTCCTCAAAAGAAAAATCTAAAAATAGCTTGGTGTCATGGTGGGTGCCTGTAGTCCCACCTATTAGGGAGGCAAGGCAAGAGAATCGCTTGAGCCCAAGAGTGTGAGGTTGTGGTGAGCTATGATGCCAGGGCACTCTACTGAGGGTAACAATTAGAGACTCTCTCTCTCAAAAAAAAAAAACAAAAAAACCCCAAAACACCTTTAAGATACCTATTGTCCAAAGTCTATTGGATTAATCTAACTTCCCCCTAAAGAATCAAATTTAAGTTCTTAGAATTTTTACAAACTAAGATTTTTCATTGAGATATTTTATAACAAACAAAGGCTTAGAGTTTATGTAAGTACATATTTATACACATGAAGGAATAATCTAAGGCAACTAATCTATAAATCAGATATATATTTCCCTTATTTCCTTGGAAGATAAAGATATCCTAGGACATGTTAACAGCAAAACAAATTGGTGAAGTTTCTTTTTGCATTAATCTTCTCTTTTAAGGCTCATCTGGCTGGCTAAAATCACTCACTGTATTCCTGAATCTCTATTCCTTAACAGTGCTACATTTTACATTTTCCTTTGCACAACTTTTTGAATCTTTTTCTTTTTTTCACTCAGTTTCCCTCTTCTCCAACCAAAATGTCTTTTGCTTAGATTAAATTCATTTACACAAAGGAATGAATAAATGATTAGTTCCCAGAGGCAGTTATAAGAGAAAACCATTTCCTAAATGAATCTCTAATTGGCCAAGTTTCAGGTAATCTAGCAATCTCACTAGATTTCAGGTCATTCTCATGTTCCTTAACACATATTTCTAAGTAATTGTCTAGTACAGTGGTTTTTCAAACTTTTCTCTTATTCAAATCAGTCCTAGGCAAGGCTCAAGCTCATGACTACTGGCTTGCAAGGCCAGCACTCTAACCACTAAGTTATGGCACACAGCCATTTTTTTAACTTTTAAAGCACGGAATTCTTGCTTCAAATCAAATTAGGCAGCAGCCCATAGAAGAAACAAGGGGCTCAAGTATACCATTAAAGCAGGCATGGAAGTATAGAACCTTCCACACTTACCTCTTTCTCTCTCAACCACCCATGGTTACAGAGTCTTGTACCCCAAAACTCCCCCGGTAATAAGCCAGCCCCCAGTCTCACTGAAACACATATACACATAAGGTGAGAGAACGGGTGGTACACCAAGTAGATAATCCCTTCTGGGGCATTCTAAAGGAACCTGTAGATGTCTATCACAACAGTCAATCACATTCACAATGTTTAACTCTTTGAAAATATGGCAAAATGAGAAGGGAACAGTGTAAGATATTTAGATTTTGACTATTATCCTCTATTTCTATCTCAGGTTTGAAAATTTAGCATGTGATGTGGTTGTATTATAAAATAAATACGGTCAACTAAGTGTATTCTTTTTGAAATGTCAGAATGTTAGAGGGATACACACAGTTTGGTTATACAAATTGCTTTTGTACAGTTTGAGTCAAAGTTATAAGAGTGCCTATCACCCAGATATCAGTGTTTAAGCACCACTATTACTAGGTCCTTTAGGAGAACTGGTTTTCCCTGATTTGAGTTTTTCTTTACTCAAACTTTGGATTCCATCCAACTACCAAAAGAATTTTTTTTCTCCCCTAGAACAAGAGTTTCAGTGGTATTTTTTAGTAGAAATGACCTAAAAGAAGACGGCCTCCAGAAAGGCCAGGCTGGTCCCATCTTTGCTGGGTTCTACACCTGCATTTCTTACCCTGCAGTTACCACAAATGTGACAGTTCCTAAACATATTCTTTCACCTTCCCCCAAAACTTGTCCCTCCTCTGGGTTAATGGTTAATTCTTCTGCCATTTACCCAGTCACAAAGCTAAAATCTTAAAGTTATCAGAAGGACAGCAAACATCCAATTACTGAGACTCTAAGGTAGACATATAGATCAGGATTTTTCAACTACTAATGCTACTATTGCCATTGTGGGCAAGATAATCCTTCGCTGAAGGAGCCTGACCTGTGCATTTGTAGAACGTTTAGCAGTGTTCCTGGTTTCTACCCACTAGATGCCAGCATTACCTACCCTCTTCCAGGCCTCATAAAAATATTCCAGGCATTATCGAATGTCTGTTGGAAGAAAAAGCAGCTCCATTTGAGAACTGCTGATTGGAGTGATCTCCTTATTCCTCACTCTATCCCTCACCAGTACAGTAAGTATTGTAACTTCACGTCACATTGTGCAGATGAGAAAACTGGGTCTTTGAGGGAATTAAGAGACTTGACCTTGTCATATGGCTAGTATGTGGCAGAGCTATTCTCAAACCCGGCAATGTAAAAGCTGTCTCCCCCTATGTCTCTGCTGCATCTGCTGCTCACTTCTTCCCTTTATCTAGTCTTTTATCTAATTATATGTTAACCTTTCACTTGAAATGTCTTGATTTTGCCCTCTGCTTTCTAGATTGCCTGAGCTCAGATCTGGATTTCTTACCCAGATCATAATAATTAGGCTCTTAATTTTATGTCCTGGATTTCAGTCTCTTCATCTTTCAGTCTCCCTTTCACATTGCTAAGAGCCAACACTCTTTCTCAAACAGATATCATTACATAACTGCTCTATTGAAAAACCTTCTGTGCCTTCCACATTGTCTACAGCTGTGGTTCTCCAAGAGCGGTCCAGGGCTTGGCAGTATTGGTATCACCTGGAAACTTGTTAGACTTACAAATCCTGGGGCATCATCTAAGACCTATTGAATCAGAAACACCAGAGTTGGGGCCCAGAGATCTGTTTTAATTGTACCCTCCAGGTTGTTCTGATGCTGACTGAAATGTGAGACCCCCAGGAGTCTCCACAGAGCTCTCACTCCCGGGGATGGCATAGAAAGCCTGACTTCCTTTCCTACCATATCCTTGCACTACCTTCCCTTCTCTGCTCCCACGCCAGGCACTTGCTGGTGCTTCATTTCATTCTTTCAGTAGCTATCTAACCTACATTTGTCATTCTGTTCTAAGCACCAGTAATATAAGCAAGACAGTGCAGCACGTAAGTGGCTCCCTGATCTGGGGCTGGGTGGGGTGCTCCAGGCATGTGGCACCACCAGGATTTAGGCACATACCATGTCATTTTAAGCCCCAAGCTGCTGGCATAGTGTCTCCTTCCTGGTGAATACCTGTGTCTTTTGTGGCTCCTTCTCAAATGTCCCTTTTCCTGAATTACTCATCAGGCTAATCCTTAGTTTCCCTGTGGGCCAACTAGTCTCACACATTCACCTGTCATTTCATTTATACGTTGGTGGCATTCTAATTTGTTGACCTGCCTCCCAGAACACAGAGGAAAGAGACCTCACTTATTGTGTACATGTATAACCAGCATTGCGACCATGGTGATCAACCAGGCACACATCAGAATCATCTAGGAGCTTTTTCAAAATAAGAATGTCAGAGCTCACCCCCAGGCAATCTCCCCAAATTTTAAAAATCCCCCCACACTACTAGAATCATTTTACAATGTCCCACCCAGAGCAGTCCAATGACCATTTCTTGACCGCCTGGTCAATTGCTTAGTGGGGAGGGGGTGAGACCTGAGAATCCTTTTAACCTCAGCTTGTCAGCTTGTTCTGTAGACTTGTGGCTTTGTGGTTTTGTTTTTATTCTTTTGATTTCACTTTCTATTTCCTCAAAATTGAAAGCATCAGCATTGGTAACAAGCAAACAGCAGTCATTACTGATAAAAGGCAATGTTTTGTTTAGAAGATCTTAGTTTTGGACTTACTATCTGGCGTTTTAAGGTTAATATATTTATTGTTGGCGGTTTCAAACGTGCAGCAGTAACCTCAAATTATAGTTACCAAGAAGTTCCTAAAGTATCTTTCAGGATTCTAGACAGCTGCGGTTACTGGCTCACAGATTTCGGTGGCTGATCACAGCTATTGATAATTATCCTGTGGGTGTGAGACCTTATAAACCTGACCCTACGGTATCCACCCAAGCCAGCTGGTCTCGGCGTCGCTGTTGATCTGCGCTGAGGTCGGGTGTCACCTCGGCAGAGAATGAATGGGGAAGTTCCCCGCGGTGGGGTGGGCGAGTTTGCAGCTGGTAGCGGGAAACCGAAACTCAGCTGTTAAAACCGCTGCCGGGCTCTTCGGAACAGCGTCTCGAGATCCGGCTGCGGCCTGGGCCCCGTGGACTCTGCACTATGTACACCCGCAGCAAGGTGGTGGGCTCTGGGCTCCATTTCTCCCCTTCCTCCCGGCCGGCCCAGGACCCGCACGGGCGGCGCGGGGGCCTGAATCCGCTGCCCGGCCAGAGGCGGGATTTGGAGGCCGCCCCCGAGGGCCCTTCGAGGGACAGCACAGAGCACGCCGGCCACAGGCAGTAAGTTACAAGCTGGTTTGGGGGAAGGAGCCCAAGTCGAAACTTACAGGCACCTTTTTTTCTTTGGAATTTGAAACCACAGGGGCCCAGTAGCAAGACGGAGGCTTATTTGCCTATGTAAATTCACCCAAGAATTGCCATATAAATGGAGCCTGCCAGTTTGCGGGTTGTCACTAAATATTCAAACCCCAGCCTTGTCAAGGAACTTCTTTCAAGCTACTTTCATGATTCTTGTGACTGACTACAGCTTGAAAGATATGGGAGTGTAGAAAACGCCTTGGCATCTTATTAATATTACAGGTATCTCAGAACTCATACTCTAACCAGTATGGAAATATGGTTTAAAAAAGTTGCTCTAAATGGAATCACTCCATCAAATGCCAGGGTAAGGACCAAGGCGAAGCGTGATATGTGGTAGAAGATTGAAGTGCTGCCTCTGGTTAGCAAGCTCGCATCCCAACAAGACTCCCAGGTGGGCTGGCCTGGGGCACTAGAGGAGTGGGGCTGAGAGTGAGGAGGTGGGAGACTGGAGGGCCTTTTGTCCTGGCTTTGGTATGTGCCCTACACAATACCAGACAGGGAGCATCTACCATCTACAGGGGGTGCCAAGAAATGTAACACATTTAAGCGATCTTGTAAATAAAATCAATCAGTTCTCAAAAATGTATGAATTGCAGGTAAAATGAATGTGGGTAGGAGGTCTAGGTACATTTTACCACTGAGGATTCCTTCAAAATAACTTAGAAAAGTAATACATAACATTTTTTCTTTTTCCGGCACCTTCTGTATTTTTGGCCTTTGGTTCGGGAACTGCAGTTGGTATCTCGGCAACATTAGTTACATAAAGTATCAGTGAGCCTCTCTTGCCACCCAATGGAATGAACTGGGTTCACACAACAGAGTGGTTAGTAAAGGCATGACTGTTTTTGAAGTGCCACCTCTGTGAATTGAAATATCAAAATAGTTTTTGCTTTTCCCTTTTCATTGACTTCTGGTCACATGGAAGACAAATGCTGGTTGCTAAGGAACAGTATATAACCTTATAACCAATAAAAAGTAAATTTTCTTTCATCCTCTAACTTTTGAATCTACTAGGCCTTTAATATTACTCAGCTTTAAGTTACCTTTAGATGGGAAAGATGATCTGGAAATCAATTAGATTGCTGCATTTTTCTCCTCAGAATAATTGGTGTCTTGCCACCATAGAAGCTCATTAATTTCAAGTAACCTACACATGTATAAGTGGTAGCATTTAATAGTAAGGCCATGGACATATGGTCTCATGTTCATGAGTGGTTAGTGACAAATACTGTTTACATGACTTTTCTATTGAAGTATTTATTTAGATATCATTTATTTGTAAGCTCATCATCTCATGAGCATTAACAGCTGCACCTATTTGATTGTAATTACCCCAGAACCTTGCTAGACCAAATTGCTCAGAAATGAGCAGTTTTTTGATTATTCATGCCTCAGTATCCTAAAGATGCCACTACATACTATTTTGTAATTCCTAAGATTTGCAAATCCTTAAAAAAGGCTCAGTGCCTGTAGCACAGTGGTTACAGTGTCAGCCATGTGCCCTGAGGCTGGTGGGTTCAAGCCAGCCCAGGCCAGCTAAAACAACGACAACTGCAACAAGGAAATAGCCGGTGTTGTGGCAGGTGCCCATAGTCCCAGCTACTTGGGAGGCTGAGACAAGAGAATTGCCTAAGCCCAAGAGTTTGAAATTGCTGTGAGCTCTGATGCCATAGCACTCTACTGAGGGCAACATAGTGAGACTGTCTCAAAAAAACAAAATAAACAAAAAAGCCAAACAAAAAAACCCACTCACAACATGCATACATTTATTGGACTTTGTGCCTTTAGCTCAGCAGCTCAAGCACCAGCCATGTACACTGGAGCTGGTGGGTTTGAATCCAGCCTGGGCCTGCCAAACAATGACAATCACAACAAAAAATAGCTGGGCATTGTGGCGGGTGCTTGTAGTCCCAGCTACTGGAAGGCTGAGGCTAGAGAGTTGCTTAAGCCCAAGAGTTTGAGGTTGCTGTGAGTTGTGATGCCCTGGCACTCTATGAAGGGTGACATAGACTATTTAAAAAAAAAAATCATTAAAAAGTACCTTAAGGAGTTCAGTTGTCTCACACAGTTTATTCTTTTCACGCAAACCAGTTGCAGTAAGAAAATTATAAAATGCATTACCTTTCAGGTGCTTAATGACTCAGATCTGTGTGGAGATCTCTGAACTCTTCTTACATTCTGAAGAATGGTCACTTTTATTCACTTTCTCATTTGTTTCCTGGAAGTATAAAACCAGAGAGAATGGATGGCAAAAAGCATTTCAGTAAAATTAACTGAAAAATGACAGTTTTCATTAATTTGGGGGGATAGATTAGAAGCATTTTGATGGAAAATTAAGAAAAAGAGTATAAATTAAGTGCCTTAGTATTATAGTAAAGCTTCTTTTGTTCACTCACAGTATGTATCCTTCCATTAATTTATATGAGCAGTCCCAGTATAGGGATAAGAAACATGGGCTTTAATGCCAGGTTTCACGAACTAGTGCAGGAAAATAACCTGAGTGGAAATGGTGGGAAGTGATAGAGACACAAGAGACAAAAGATAGGATGGGGTTGGGAGATCTGATGCAGCTGATGACTGCTGCTAGCACCAAATTGTGGGAACAGCTTTATTTATAAGGTATCTTTAACAAAGTAAATCTTAACACCTGCAGTAAGGATTAACTTCAAGGAGGAAGAGCTGTGTGCTTGCCAATACAAAGGAAAGTATGCATAGGCTCTGTGACTTCTGGTAGGTATAAAGAATGTTTGTTGTTAAAGGAGGAGAAGCAGCTTGGTTGGGGGTCATTTCCTGAAGGCCTCCCCAAGCTGTGGGGACCTTGCCCCCTCACAGCCCATTCCCCATAGCCAGAAAGACTTGGGTTCGAGTTCTGATTTTACTTGGTGTTACTTACTTTCTGAACATGATGTTTACCTACTGTATGCCTAAGTTTCTTCATTCCTCAAAATGAGACAATACCACCTTCAAAGGGAATTTTATTTTAGCATGTGTGTATGCATTAAACATAATGTCTGGTAAAGCAAATATCCGGTAAATGTTGGGTACTGGTAGCCTTGAATTCATTTAGCAAATGTTTATTGACCAAATTCTTTGCTGTCATCCTTAAGCTTTGAGCCTTGCTAAAACAAACTGATTTTAAACACCTTACATATAAACATACACTAGTAAAAAATATATAAAAATTTCTTAATGTATTAAATGATTCCAAGGACCTCTGATAGACTTTTAGGCAAGATTAAGTTTTTGACAGAATTTGGATTTATTATAAGTATTTACTAATTCACTAATTCATATTGGATTTCCTAATATTTAGTTGGTAATTTTTATCTTATCCCTAAATATCATTAGCTATCTCCATAAGCTTAAAGAGAAAAAAGCTTGCATAAGCTTATAATCTAATTCTTTATCTTCCCTTTCAGTATTTTGCTTATTTGTATATATCTTACACTTATATCATGTCTAGATAAGCAAAAGACAAAGGCTTTACTTGGTTTTACCCCCTTCTGGTCAGTAGGCTCTTGTCTGTAATAGATACTTATCTATAACCATACCTGGTCCTTTAGCCTGCTGCTCTTTGAAGGAAATAAAAAGATAATTTTGAAAATGAACCTATAACATGAAATTTTATCATATAGTTAAATTTCACAGAATTTATGGACAAATTCAGCTTATTTTAACATTTGCGGTCTAATACTAAATACGGTAGAGACTTAAAAATGAGTGATAACACCTACTTAGTGCTTACTGTGTAAAAGTATATTATGCATATAAACTCTTAATCCTCACACAACCTGGTAGTAAGAGAGGATCTTTAGTTCAGAATAATTAAAAACATAGGAACAAATAACTATTCAACAAGAAAGTTGTTATAAAACTGGCTGTCTAATTTGTGGGGCAGACATTTATCTGATAATTATGAATCTTTATGTGTACTACAAAGGAAAGCCAATGCCTCGAGCTAGTTTTAAGAATAGGAAAATCTTTCAAAGAGGTGATATTTGAAGGGCATCTTATGGGATACTTAGTTGTGCGGTTTTTCTACACCAAGTATGCCATTCCCATACCAACTAACTGTAATACCAACTGGGTACCCCACAATTTGATTCAATTCTGACACTACCCAGAGTTAGTGCAGACTCTACAAATTAAGGCCTGGTCCTAGAAAACTGCTCCTACTTCAGATTTCAGGCGTTAACTACAAAGGGGGTCCTTAGGATACCTGTACTTCTGCCCAGCAGACCACAAATTTGGGGCTTCCCATATCTTCTCCCTTTGATAATTCACTAGACCAACTCATAGAATTCATGGAAACTAAAAAAAAAAAAGAAAAAAAATTCATGAACACTTACAAATCAGTTTTATTACAAAGGATACAACTGGAACAGTCAAATGGAAGAGATGTCTAGATCTCTTGGGGGAAAGGGAGTAGTGGTGGTGGTAGGAGGGGGATACAAGGAACTTCCATATCTTCTCTGGGTTGGTGCCTTAATGTGTTCACCAACTTCGAATACACCCAGCCTGGAGGTTTAAGAGTTTTTATTAAATGTGACTCAGAGCCTGTAGCTCAGTGGTTAGGGCGCCAGCCACATACACGAGAGCTGGTGGGTTTGTACCCAGCCTGGGCCTGCCAAACAAGGATAACTACAACCAAAAAATAGCCAGGTGTTGTGGCAGGTGCCTGAAGGCTGAATCAAGAGAATCGCTTAAGCCCGAGAGTTTGAGGTTGCTATGAGCTGTGGCACCATGGCACTCTATTGAGAGTGACATAGTAAGACTCTGTCTCAAAAAAGAGTTTTTATTGAAGTTTTATTATATACTCAGGATTGATTAAATCACTGGCCATTGGTGATTAAAACTTGATTTTCAGCCCCTTTGCTCTCCCCAGAGGTTGGGGTAGAGCTGAAGGTTTTAATTCTCTAATCACATAGTTGTTTTTTTAGGGATCAGCCTCTATCCTGAAGCTATCTAGGGACTCCCACCAAGAGTCATCTCAGTATCATAAAAAAGACACTAATCACTCAGGGAAGGAATCCCAAGGGTTTGGGGAGCTCTGTGCTAAGAACCAGGAATAATGATCAAATATTTTTTATTATAGCATAGAAATTTGTGGCCCTTGTGTAGCCAGAGAAACTTGTTATTCAGATCTTCTTCAGAAGAACTTGCTGTGGGGAATATAGGCCACTGCCAGCTCCAGCTGCCGCCCTTTGACTTCATTATGACCTTTGGTCTGAGTGCTAGCTTGTGGTTGCTGCACCCTTCCCAGCCGGCGTCTGAGCATTCCAGGGCACTGGTGCCAGCCCATTCCCAGTCACTGGACAACTTTGGCTGGGAGATTCCCCCTATTCCTCTCCAAGGTCTTCTCAGAACTTACAGCAGTCTCAGGCTTTTCCTGCTCAATCCTCCTTCCTACTGTCCTTTCATAGTATGAAAGTTGTCAGGATTAAAATGAGGTCACTTGTGTCAGACTGACAAATGGAGCTGAGGCCATGAAGAGAGGGTTCTCAAGCACATATGCCCTATCACAAGACCCATCACAAAAGGCTCAGCAAAAAATGACAACCTGCACAAAGGCCTCTTGTAACCTTACACACAATACTTCTGCAAGGACATCAGCCCAGTAACAGCGTGTCTAACCTTGGACTGGTGCTGCCCTTGTTACTGATTGTTTAACCAAAGTTAATTGCCTCAGAACAACTTATGTAACCTTCCTGAATTTTCCTTTAAAAACCCTTTGTCCTCCTCTGCCTCCCTGAATATACCTACCATATTTGCATTACATTGCTCAATCTTGAATGAATATCATTTTCTTTTAGAAAGCCTCTCTTTGCCTATTATACAGGTTTTGACAATGGGTAGCATACTTGTGTTGGTTCTCAGGAACTGCCTGCCTACTCTTGCACCCCCTCCCTTTTGTCCTGCAGAGGCATTTTCCCTAATAGGCCTCTTGCAAGTCTCACCACCTCTTGGTGGCAGGTTCTGGATAGCCCAAACTAATGCTGTCTCTAAGACACATCATACGCCAACCACAACAGCTTAGACGCTCATGTCCGTGGTTGGCAGGCTCCTTGGGCTCCTTGGGGAAACCCACTTTTTTCTTATTTCTTCCCTTGGGGCCTAGGGGTATTCCCTGGTTTCTTTTGTTTCTTTTTTCTTTTTGAAATAAGGGTACCACTTTTTGTTGCCTGGGCTAGAGTATAGTGGTGTCCTCATAGCCCACTGCAACCTCAAGCTCTTGGACTCAAGTGATCCTATCTCAGCCTCCTCAGTATCTGGGACTATAGGCGCATACCACCACACCTGCCTAATTTTTCTAACTTTTTTTGTAGTGACAGGGTCTTACTATAATGACCAGGTTACTCTTGAACTCCTGGCCTCAAGCTATCCTACTGCCTAGCCCTCTTAAAGTGCTGAGACTACAAGCATAACGGTTGCCATACCCAGCCTCCTGATTGCCTTAGTCCAGTTTAAATCTCTTCACCAGCTACTTATGCTTGGGGGAAGGAAATAACTCATATAACTGACACTTTTCCTTCTCCTCATCCCCAAACTCTCAAGGAAGATGAATTTTAAGGTAGGATATGCTATAATAGTCATTAAGTTGTAATGTTAAATTTTTATAAATATCACTATTCAATGTGCATATTTTGAAACCCTAAAGAATGGTTTCTTGCATGTAAGACAGAACTTAAATCATTCTTGACTGATAATTTGCATCTGAATCAGTCACATAAAACATAAAATCAAGGGCAAGTTTTTGAAGGTATATTAAAGCCTATAAGAGCTTTCACTATTTCTTCCTCATTGGAATGCTCCAGATTTTAATTTCTTCTCTCTGTGTGATTATGAGAAAATAAACTTCTGCCTATAGACACTACATGACATGAAAGCATCAGGCTATTATTACTCCTCCCTGGAGATGGAGAACTGAAGCTTTTCTTAGAGTTACGAAATAATAGTACATTGGAAGAAAAGATCTGTGATTGATTATAATGAATAATCTTGAGTAATTTTCTTAATATAAATATTCAGGAGGGGATTACTTAACTCAATCTCTAGGCAAGGTTCATAAGCATTCAGAACGTTTATAAAGCAACAGAGTATTTAGCTCTTAATTAGGATATGGTTCAACAAGCTGGTCAGGTATCTCAGTGATTATCAGACTCTAATACTGAACTAATCAAGAATTCTGCCTATTTGACTTTATTTTGGACAAGAGAAATGTGTTGAAGGATTGCACTACTGCAGTAGCATAAAGTAAATTAGTTGTGACCTAGCATAGTCAAATTGGGTACCTCTGAAAGACTAAAACCAAAATAATTAGTAGCTCATGTCAAATGATTAACCATGTGCTACCCTCGAGTTGAGCATGTCACATACGTTACTGAGTTTTCACAGTAAACTCTTGCCACCTTACAGATGAGGAAACTGAGTCTTGAAAGATTAAATGGTTTTCCAAGGACTCCTGGCTTTTTTAGTGACAGAACCAGCACTTAAACTGTTGCCAGAAAACAAGGCCTGATAGAGAGAAACACCCAAATAGCTGTGTTTAAAAGAAGGGCTTTATTTCAGGCAGCAGAGCCATGGTGGACTAAAGTCCAAAAAAGGCTGAGCTCTCCTATCAGCATATTTAAGCAAGCATTACTTTCAAGGTCCCAGGAAGTTAAGTTTCTACAAATTCCTAAGAGCTGAGTCACCCCAGGGAGAACTTTGCAGGAGGGCAAAGTTCTCATTGGGCTCCTGTGAGAAGTCTTTTGTTCTTTCAGACCTTACTTTTCCTGGGTATCCTCTCTCCAAACCTGTCTATCCACCAAAGTCTGAATCCCAAACAGGATATGGAGCAGGAGGAGGGAGAGATAATACAGCTAGTTAAGACCTCACCAATTGTTTACATTCACATCAGGAAAGGAAAACCTGTACAGGCTAAATAAAGATAGTGGTAATATAGAAATAGTAATGTGACATTTATTTTATAGTTGCAGTGGAGAAAATAATTCTTTTCCTTACCTATCCTTGTTATAGGACAGACATGAGATATCAAGACTCAAAGCCAATCAATATAATGCCAATAGGGAGCCTTTATTAAAAAGACCGATCAGCTGGCTGTCCCCTCAATATGGGGAAGCAGCCCAGACCACCGGTATGGGTCAGTTTATATCGGGTAGGCTGATGCAATATTGGGGTGAGCTTGCATGATCAGAAAATTGCTGAAGCAGGTATTGTTTAAACGTTTACAGGGTGTACAGTAAAAAAAAATCAGACAGACATTCAGTCACATTGGTCATAGTCATTTCTTCTAATATCTTTCTAACCATCAGGTCTGGTTGGGCTTGTTGGGCCCCTCAGTATGGTGAGGTTGCGGAGAGTAAATAGAATTGAGGATCCACTTCTGCAGCCCAGACTTCTTGGCGCCTCTACTTCTACTTCCTTTTTTCCCTTCTGCCTCTTTTAACATTTATTTCACTGAACAGTAAACAGTTTATTATAATTTCTTATACACTTATACTTATCTTAATATCACACTTAATGTCTAATGCTTTTTACTGTTTATCATTTATTAATCTTTTATCTGTTTTACCTACTCTTAAGCTATTATTCCCTATTTTATGGCCTCTCCCTCCTCCCTTTCTATTGTGTTTTGCTGATCTAGAAAGCCAGTTTAGCAAAAATTAAGGGGAAGAAAGGGATGAAGCAAGAAATAGGGAAGGCAAAGAGGGGGGTGAGAGTGACAGGATTTTATCCCATCTCATCCTCAAGGTTCATGGCTGAGATCCCTCTAATAAAAGACAGATTAATAAGAGAAAACCATACAAGTTGATTTAATATAAGTTTCATGACATTGGAGCCTTCAGAAATGAAGATACAGAGAAACCAAGAAAATTCTTTTTATGCTTAGTTTTGGTCAAGAGTTAGTGTCCAGGTATGGTGTCCATACCTCTAATCCCAGCACTTTGGGAGACTGAGCTGGGCCTATAATCCCAGCACTTTGAGGGACTTAGGTGGGAAGATCTCCTACCTAAGGAGGGCAGGAGTTCAAGACAAGCTTGGGCAACAGCAAGACCCCTATCTTTACTGAAAAAAAAGACAGTCAACTAGAAGTATAGTTGGTCAAAATGTGGTATGACCTAATGGTAATAAGCTAATTTTTAATGGGAAACTTAGCAAAGCTTGTTTGGCAAATTCTCTTAGTATCTCTCCATTCCTTTCCTCTGGGAATAAAAAAGATCTCTCTGAAATGAAGGTCTTATGACCTACTTAGCAGAAAGTCGGATAGTTTTTTTTTGAAGTGTGCTTCAGGGGTGAATGATTTGGTTAAAGTAGTTTGCAAGAGCCAAGTTTGCAAGAGAAAGTGGTTCCCCTTTTCTCTACTGCTTTCATGAATGTCAGAGAACTGGAGGCCTTGCCTTAAGTTCTTCACTGTCTTTGTGCAGTCTCAATAACAGTGATGTCCAGTGTTTTTTCAGACTTCTGACCCAACTTTTTTCTTCTGCAGCACATTGGAAAAATAAGAGTTGTCTTTAGCCACACATTAAATACACAAACACTAAGGAAAGCTGATTAGCAAAAGGTCCATGCATATTTTTCCCAATATCCCACACCACCGATAAGCACACAAGGCCTCACAAAATCAGCATGTGGCCTGTGGGCTGCAGGCTGGACACCCCTGGCTTACAGTGAGCAATTAGACATTATGCCATAGTCCATGTATAAGTATGTGTTAGGGTATACATAACTGAAAAAATTTCACAGAATAATTTTCACCCTTCTGTATGTGATGTACTCTGTCATTTTTGATTTCTTGTTCATTAAAACTAAATCCATTGAACTGATTTCATAACCCATTAGTGGATTACCACCTACAGTTTGAAAAGCACTGTTTTATGCATGGCAGAAGAGATTGTGAGAGTAGATGAAAAGAAAAGACATTTCTATTTGATTAGATAAAAGTTACCTTCTGGTTTGTGCACAAGGGTAGAAATTATGATCCTGTGTAGAATGAATTTTCCAACGCTTCTGTGCTGGAGTCCACCCCTCAGTATGGTATGCATATGCGATATGCTGGGTCTTAGGGAGCAGTCATTTTTCTTCAAATACAATATCGAAAATGAGTGAGAATTTCTCAAAGTCTTTGACAGCTGAAACAGTGAAACAATAAAATCAACAGGATGATGAAAGCTTGAAAACACATAATACCTATAATAATCAGTAGAAGCATAGCAGAAATGAGAAAAAAGAGACTTAGTTCAATTACACAGTAAGGTTACTTACTTCAAAGTTGGTAGAGTGCTGTAGGGTTATACATATTGTTAAGGTTAATTGCATCCATTCAGAATGTATTTGAATCTGAAACAAAAGCTTAAGAGGAAAAAATAATCAAAGGGAGAAGACTGCATTTTGAAGGCTCTGTTTTACATCGGAGAATCAGCTGGATGATGATTCTTTTGTTCTGTAACATTTGTAATTTGTCCCCCCCCAACACACCCCCAAGTATGAAGACTTAAAAGGCAATCCATTAAAGTCCTGTAGAAAAACTGGGCATTTACCATCATTAAAACTCAAGGTCTAGAATTGCCCAATGTTTTATTATGGTGCTAGTCAGAGTAGAAACTTCTGCTACCTAATCTTGTAAGAAAATCTGTGCCCTTGCCTGCTCTTAGAAGTCTTTATTTTTCCATTTGAAAAATCTTAGAAATATTTCCTCCTGATTGTGAAAGTAAAGCCTTATCTGCTTGTTACAAAAATGCATTACAAAGCTAATGTAAGTCCCCTGAAAGTCTGACCCTTAGAAACACAAACTTAAAGGATTTTGGTGTAAAGAAAATCTTCCTTTATAACATACAGATTTTACTCTTTGCTATTATGCCAAATGGGAAAATCTTAGAGCCATTAGCTCCCTTTCTACTTCCAATAGAAGGTGACAGGTATTCTTTTTCTAATCTTTATTTTAAAATGTGATTGCTCCTTATCAGATAAGCAGGTATTGTTTTTTCACAAGGAAACAAGCTGTCTCACAGTGGAATCTTGGATAACATCTGTGTAGTACTCTGTCCAAAAATAATCTAATCGAATCATGAGGAAATAACTTCTTTAAATCCAGTATGTAAGGCATTTCTATAAGACAATTTACCTGGACTCTTCAAAAATGTCAGTCATGAAAGAAAAATGTCAAGGAGCTTGCCCTAGATTATAGGAGTTGTCAACCTAAATAAATGACTTAGGCAAAAATCTCAATAGAAGTTTATTAAGCGGCTTGGTGCCTGTGGCTCAACGGGCTAAGGCGCCAGCCACGTACACCTGAGCTGGCGGGTTCAAATCCAGCCCGGACCCGCCAAACAATAATGACGGCTGCAACCAAAAAATGGCCGGGCGTTGTGGTGGGTGCCTCTAGTCCCAGCTACTTGGGAGGCGGTGGCAAGAGACTCGCTTGAGCCCAGGAATTGGAGGTTGCTGTGAGCTGTGATGCCACGGCACTCTACCCAGGGCGACAGCTTGAGGCTCTGTCTCAAAAAAAAAAAAA
>CAUYRH010032418.1:0-40420 GCA_963574655.1 Perodicticus potto | reverse complement strand
TATGTCGTCAGTCCTTACGTGTGTGTGTGTCCCTATGTCGTCAGTCCTTACGTGTGTGTGTGTGTCCCTATGTCGTCAGTCCTTACGTGTGTGTGTGTGTGTGTGTCCCTATGTCGTCAGTCCTTACGTGTGTGTGTGCGCGTGCCCCTATGTCGTCAGTCCTTACGTGTGTGTGTGTGTGTGTCCCTATGTCGTCAGTCCTTACGTGTGTGTGTGTCCCTATGTCGTCAGTCCTTACGTGTGTGTGTGCCCCTATGTCGTCAGCCTTTAGCTTAATGGGTAAATAAACTCAGGAGACAACTTTCAGAACACAACCAAAATTTGGACCTCCTCATTGGAGGAATTTTTCCCCTCTCTACTTTCAAACATGAGTGTTGCAATAACCAGTGAGTACCAAAAGAAATTTTGTAAATTAAAAACAAAATCTTGGAGGTTTTCACTTCCTTTTCTTTTTAAGTTTTCCCTCTTGAAATTCATTTTTAATACAGATTCCTTTAGAAGATTGATTTGAAGAAAAATCAGTAATCAGAGAAAAGTGTTTTTGTAATAAGTACGCATTTTTTTTAGACGAGAGCACAGTTTTTCCTGTGCTGCTTTAGAAATGGCTGATTTACTGTCCTCTCACTACACAGCAGGGATTTCTGACCCCCTTAGTCCAGTGTGTGGTCTTGGAAGCCATGTCGCACAGACGAGCCTGTCAGGCCATGCGCGGCACAGCCCAGTCTCCCTGCGAATGGCTGCCGAGGTGTTAGAGCCCCGTCGGAGCGTTCGGGTAGGATTCCAGCTCCCGCGGGCTGTCGGGGAGCTCACGCCGAGGCTGCCTGTGACGCGTCTTCTGTGCTCCTCCCACAGTGGCTTCACGATCGAGCTGGCCTCGGCCTTCACTGTGGTCATCGCCTCCAACGTGGGCCTCCCCGTCAGCACTACGCACTGCAAGGTAGGCCGCTGCCCACGGGTGTGAGGAAGCTGGTGGCGCTGTAGGCGGGTGGCTGTGAGAGAAGCCTGTGGGGTCGGCCGGGTGCTGGGATGCTTGTCGGATATGGCGGCTGTCAGTGTCCGCGCCACCCAGCAGGCTGAGTCCTGCCCTCATCAGACGGGCTTCCCGGTGCACAGAGGTGCAGCCCACTCGCCCTCTGTCCTGTTCTCTCTCGACGCTTCCACAGTGAATGTTGCACTGAGATCAAACGTGTGCCGGCCGCGTTAGCCTCTCACGGGGCACGCCTCTCAGTCCCAGCCCAGAGCCTGGGTGGGAGCTGGCAGTGGAGATAGATATAAACAAAAGTCACCTCAGTGGACATGGAAGACAGAGTCATTCCAAGTTTTTTTATTCCTTGCATGATGCCCAAAGTAATGGTATTGCCTTAGACGAATCACCAAATGGAGAGTGATTGCTGGTATTGACCCTGACAGACACTCCCAGGCTTAGAGCAGCGTGAGAGGGAATTCTGTGTCCTGGGCTGGGTGCTGTTGCTGTCAGCAGGGGTCTTGAGGTTAATGACGAGGATGCATGCACCCATGACTTCCAGAGGGTGTCCACGGCCAGGACGGCTGGAGCCAGTACTCGAACCAGGTCGGCCCTGTGCCCGGAGATAATTCTCAGCTACATACAAGGGGTCTCCTCTACACAGAAATGCTCAACAACCTCCACAAAGCAAAAGCTGCTTCTAGATTTTTCCTGGGTTCACACATGTGTGTCATTTAAGGAAAGCAAGCTTGTGCCTCCTGTATGGCATGTAGCCTGAGGAACACAGCAGCCACCAAGTGCACACAGCCAGCTACCTTTATTGACCCATAGTTTTAAAATTCCAACCAATATGTTTATAAACACATGCCAGCTAAATGCAGACGGCTTGGTGTTTCAAATAAATATTAAGGTCAGGTTGCACTCGGGACAGCATTTCCAGGGGGCTGGCAGCACATTTAAGACAAAGCTGGAGCTCTATGTCATAAAGAATAGCCTCATTGGAAAGAGGAAAGCCTTGTTCTCAATGGAAAGAATTTTTCCTTCTTTGCTATAGCATATAAAAAAATCTCATCTCTATAAATTTTCATTATAAAATCAGCCTGCCTGCTGAGTACTGCGGAGTGCCGGGCACTGTGCTAGTGGGTTGGACACATGCCGTCCTTCGGCCCTGCAGCAACCCTGTTGGAGTCGGTTCTGCTCGTCCCGGTTCATGTGGTCAGCACGTGGCTCGTGTCCCCACCCGTGCTGCAGCCTCCTGACTCTGGCCGTGGTGATCACGGTCACGGGGCCTGGCCACAGCTGAGGACTCTGGAGCGGCTGCTCTGCTGGCACTGGGGACATTAGCTCATTGACTGTTGCCCAAGGACCGTCAGAGGAGGGGTCTGACATCCTGCGGCTTCACAGATGAGCAAACTGAGGCAGAGAAGGGTCACTCGGCACACGCAGGGACACAGCCGGGGCAGCCACGGGAGGCGGTGCCACCCTGCTCCTCCACTGCTCCTTTCCTAATTTGGATTCTTTAGAAATTCCCAAAGAAACACGTGTGCACTGAAATACTCCAAACAGAAAAACTGTATGGAATGAAAAATGACATCGTCTCCCCAGCGCCTCGCTTCAGCTCACTGTCAGAGGGGAAAGTGCTGCTAAGTATGTTCTTCCCTGGGGACGTTCTGTAGGCATAAATGATTTTGAGCTGCTTTTTTCTTTGAGAAGGTCTCACTCTGTTGCCCTCAGTAGAGTTCCGTGGCGTCACAGCTCACAGCAACCTCAAACTCCTAGGTTCAAGCAATCTTCTTGCGTCAGCCTCCCAAGTAGCTGGGACTATAGGCACCTGCCACTACTTCTAGCTAATTTTTTGTTTTTAGTAGACATAGGGTCTTGCTCTTGCTCAGGCTGGTCTTGAATTCCTGAGGCAATCCACGTACCTCAGCCTCCCAGAGCGCTGGGATTACAAGCGTGAGCCACTGCACCCAGGCTCCCAACTAATCTTTTTAATTCTTTTGTAGACATGGGGCTGGTCTGGAACCCCTAGCATCAAGAGATTCTCCACCTCAGGCTCCCAAAGTGCTGGGATTACAGGCGTGAGCCACCATGCCCGGCCCTGAACTGTTTTTAAATAAATGTAACACTATCTTTTTAATGATTAATTCTGCTATTAAGCAAGCCTGGGGAAGGCAAACTCTTTCACACCAGTTGAAAGATCCTCGAAAAACCAGCACAAGTTTGGTTTTTCTGCATTGCTGTTATTTACTCACCTAACTGTGTTAGCAATCGAATCTGTACTGAGGTATAAGGTGTTAAAGCTGACAATACTAATGTTGCTATTAACACCAAACTCCAGAATACAATTTATAAGATCGAGGAAAAGCATAAAAAGCTTATAAAAAACTTAACTCTTACCTTTAAGTGTTGTTTCCCACACTCTGCACCTCTGTGTGTACTGTATAAGGAGGGGTCCTAAGAGACTTATGTCGGTTTTATAGAGACCTTACTGAATCAACTGCATGTTACCTTTGTGCTAAAACATCTCTACGTACTGTGTCTATCCGTGGTAAGCTTTATTCCCATTGAGCTGATGAGAAGTGTTACTAGGATAGCTCATTGACAGTTAGAACCCGTCCTCCCAGCCGGACACCGCAATGGCACCATCTGTGATGGGGATGAAGCCCCACCAGCGCGGGTTCTAGTCAGTGTCTTCAAGGTCACGATCACGGACTTCTGGACAAAACCAGTCCCTGGAAACCAAAGACAGAGCGCAGTGCAGTGTACTTGCAGTGCAGTCAGCAAATGACTGTCCTCAAAGCCTGAGAGACAAAGGTGCTGAGAGGGGTTCACAGCTGCCGTCACCCCCAGCACTTACTCTCTCCCATCACCTTGATTCCCTCTGCATATCACAGTCCCTAATGGTAAACGTAGGATGAAGTATGTGAGCCGGTGGGGGGAGTGGCGTTAAGAATGGGGCCCTTGAAACCGTGAACCTGGAAACATTACAGGGTCTGCTGGCCACATAAAAATTGTAAATAAATTGCATCCGGGCTCGGTGCCTGTGGCTCAACGAGCTAAGGCGCCAGCCACATACACCTGAACTGGCGGGTTCGAATCCAGCCTGGGCCCGCCAAACAACAATGACGGCTACAACCAAAAAATGGCCAGGCGTTGTGATGAGCGCCTGTAGTCCCAGCTACTTGGGAGGCGGAGGCAGGAGACTCGCTCGAGCCCAGGAATTGGAGGTTGCTGTGAGCTGTGATGCCATAGCACTCTATCCAGAGTGACAGCTTGAGGCTCTGCCTCAAAAAAACAAACAAAAAATTGCATCCCATTTTCAGGAATAATTTTCTAGGGTGTGACAAATTTGAGTTTCCTACCGAGAGCCATTTGTCAGAAGGTGGGCAAAAGTTGAGAACTTGGGGACAAAAGTTGGAAACTGACCAGGGGCAGCGGCTCAGGCCTGCAATTCCAGCACTCTGAGAGGCCCAGGCAGGAGGATTCCTTGAGCTCAGGAGTTCAAGACCAAGAGCAAGAGAAAGAGCAAGACCCCTCTCTCTACTAAAAATAGACAAAACTAGCTGGATGTGGTGGTAATGCCTGCAGTCCCAGCTGCTCAGGAGGCTGAGGTAGGAGGATCCCTTTGGCCCAGAAGTTTGAGGTTGCTGTGAGCTATGACACCACGTCACTCTACCCGGGGTGACAGAGTGAGACTCTAAAAAACAAAAACAACTGGAGCAAGAGGATCACTTGAACCCAATTGTTTGAGGTTGCTGTGAGCTATGACGCCACAGCTCTCTACCCAGGGCGACAAAGTGAGAGACTGTCTCAACAAAAACCAAACAAATAATCAATTTCAGGGAATATTACTTTTAAAGCCTAAATATAAGCTATGTGAATGAAGTTATTAGTCATGGAACTTTTCTGATAGGGAAAAAATGGAAGCAAGTTGAAAAATTGTTAAGCAATTAAGGTATATCCACCTCAGTGGTACCGTTTCACATGATAGTCAAGAGCTGAGCAGACTGTAAAGATGCTTATGATGTTAATTCTCTTAAGAAAAGGAAATCGTAGTATACTCTATTATTTACAAATTAAGGTATACCTGTAAAAAAAGACTAGAAAGGAATATACAAATGTGACGAAAGTGGGGTTCTGGGTAATTACCCCTCAAATTACATAAACTTGTAATAATACTATTATATTATCAATAAGTCTTTTTTTAAACAAATGTTTTAAAAAGGAAGGGGACAAACATAAACTTGGAATTGAGTGCCTTCTCCCTAAGTGAGTCCAGAACAAGTGAAAGTATGTTGAAAAGGGACGTGCTCTGGAGAGACAGCAGGTAACAGGAAGAGTTTACTCCCAAGCGCAAATGTTTATAGATTTGACTGTTCCTGAACCACCAACAGAAAGAACTTAGCCCATCTTCAGGTGGTAGAAAAATCTGGATGTCCAGCATGTTCTAGGAACTGCTAAGGTGTTACCCCGTTCAGACCATGCACCGACCATCACCAAAGAGTCAAAATGAAACTCTCATTTTTTTTTTTGAGACAGAGCCTCAAGCTGTCACCCTGGATAGAGTGCCGTGGCATCACAGCTCACAGCAACCTCCAATTCCTGGGCTCAAGCGAGTCTCTCGCCTCAGCCTCCCAAGTAGCTGGGACCACAGGTGCCCGCCACAACGCCTGGCCATTTTTTTGGTTGCAGCCGTCGTTGTTTGGCGGGCAGGGGCTGGATTCGAACCCACCAGCTCAGGTGTACGTGGCTGGCGCCTTAGCCCACTGAGCCACAGGCGCCGAGCCTGAAACCCTCATTTTGATGACCTCTCATACAGTCAGTATCCTGGAGATGCAGGTTAATCACAATTCAGATCGACTTGCCTGGAAAGATGCTGCCAGGATGGGTGTTCTGCTTTGCTTGCATATGCAGTTTATAGTGTTAGGTTTTACTTTCTACATCTAGACTTCTGCTACTTATGATCGCCTTTCCTGTTTGAACCTCACTGGCCACTGCTAATTCTTGAGTATTTGTGGCTCAGTAGAGATAAAGCTTTTTTCTTGAGACAGTCTCTCACTCTGTCACCCTGGGTAGAGTGCCATGGCATCTTAGCTCATAGCAACCTCAAACTCTTGGGTTCAAGCAATCCTCTTGCCTCAGCCTCCCAAGTAGCTGGGACTACAGACTCCCGCCACAATGGCCTGGCTAGTTTCTTTATTTTTAGTAGAGCCTGGGTCTCACTCTTGCTCAAGGTGGCTCAGAATGCCTGAGCTCAGGTGATCCATCTACCTCAGCCTCCCAGAGTGCTAGGATTATAGGCATGAGCCACCATGCCCGGCCGAGACAAAGCATGTTTTATGGAGGTCTTGCAGAATCCAGCTGGCTTGTGACCAAGGGGCATCTGCTAAACTCTCTTCGAGCTTAAACCACTTTCCATGTGAGATGTTATGGGCATTGTATTTGCTCGTGATTTGTATTTCCCAAGGTACTTAAAGTTATGTCTTTTTTTCCTTTTTAAAATTTCAAGAAACTGTAAGTAAACTACAAATGTTTAGAAAAACACTTAAGTCAGTGTTAACATTCTGATTTTCAGGTAGCTGTAACTATCATTTTGTGAGTTGTGATCGACAGTTTTGATTCAATAACATTTATTTATGCCCCTTTTTATTTATTCATTTACTTCTTCTAATTAGCTAAAGTTGAAGGGCCAAAGCGATGGGGAGAAAACCAGTTTAAAATCAAGAGGCCTGAATTCTGGTTCTCAATCTGCCACTGATTTCATCTGTCTTTACGCCCCCAGTGTGATCCTGTTTCATCCTCTGTGGAATGAGTCTGTTGGATTAGACAGGGGCTTCTCCAGCTCCAGCATGTCAGGACTCTGATGCTCTGAGACAAGGAGTCATTATCGCCTTTTTGTTGTGAACTGAACACAGGTTCACAGACTGCAGTGAGCAGTGAGCTGCTCAGGGAGCGTCCACACAAGGACACTTGTAGGTCATTGACCAGGTTTAGACAGAGGAAAAACCTTCACTTAAACAGAGCGGATGTCGGTAGAAAAGTGCATCAGAACTGTATGCTGGATAGAATAGTCCTGAAACAATTAAACCTAAAATCTAAATTACTTTGAAAGCTTCACCAAATTTAGGGGAAAGATTTGGTGGTTTTACCATGTACTTGGTTCTGAGACTAACATGTTTACGTCAGTTGAATGTAGACTTGGTGTTTCACCCCTAGTGCCCGGGCCTCTGTTTTTACTTCAAAATGCTTGTGCTCCTGCAGGTGGGCTCGGTGGTGGCCGTGGGCTGGATCCGCTCTAGGAAGGCTGTAGACTGGCGCCTCTTCCGGAACATCTTCGTGGCCTGGTTTGTGACTGTGCCCGTGGCCGGGCTGTTCAGCGCTGCCATCATGGCACTCCTCATGTATGGGATCCTGCCGTATGTGTGACGTGTCTCCTCCCAGTCGGAGCAGCTAGGAGATGGTGTGGGGTGGTTGTGCGGGGGGTGGTTGTGCGGGAGGAGTGTGCCCTCCTGGCGCACGCGTGTCCTGACCGCACGTGGCTGTCTCGTGGCCAGCTCCCCACTCTCGGGGCTCCACGCCATGCTGCTCACCCAGGCTGCGGACAGTCTCCTCACAGAGCTGACTTACCCGCTGTACATAGTCTGTGCTACACGGTATCGTGGTGACATACTGTGTGCACTTACTTACATATTAAATACGTATTGTCCACATAGAATAGGTACCGTTATTTCAGACATATTCAAGATGGGAGTGGAGATCATTGCTAAAATTCAATATCCCGTAAATCTTGTACATAACAATTTCAGTGGCAAATTTTAAGAGCCTTTTAAAAGGAACGTTTGATTGGAAAATGATTTTTTTCCAAATGATGTTTCCCGTCTGACATACTGTAAAAGAAGTAGAAACAGACGCTCGATGCCAGCCTGGGGGTGCACACAGGTGGGCTGATGCCGGGACGAGGTCACAAGTGCTTTCACTGAAGAATCTGTTCATATACTGTGTATGATTATCCTGTAATATATCACCATGGCTTTTGTAAATACTTAAAACTGTAATTTTTTTAATGGTGTGCTTCCCTTATACTTTTTTGATCAGAGAATTTTGGAAAGTACCAAAGAAGCAGGGGAATAGTTTGCCAGTATTATGTTTTCCCATTGTCTGTCTCCCCCCACCACAGGTCACTGCGGGGGCAGGACTGCCAAGGGCCTGCCTGCCCCAGGGCAGCACGTGTGGCCCCACCCACCAGCAGCACCACCGCCACCACACGCCACACCCTGGGCAGCCCTGCAGTGGCCTTTCCCTTGTCACCAACACTGTGTGGCTGACACTACATATCCATCCAGTTTAAATTTTCACCCCTGTCCCCCCCTGCAGCCTCAAGAACAGACTTCTCCTGTCACATGTTAAAGCAGATGAGGCCCTTTATGTGCTTTGACATTATAGAAATTCGGGGGGTAGGGGAAAGAGTTGAAGTATTTGAAAATACACTGGATTTGAGGAGTTCCCCGAGGCCCCTGCTGTGCTGCATGTCCCGATGTCCTACTGTAGTCCCCTGGGTTCTCTTTTGATAGCGGGAGGGAGGAAGTACGACTAATGTTAGAGCCTGAAACTATGGAAATGCTGCTAAAATTTTTATATTGACGAACATTTTCTTGGTACTTCATCATGATTTTTCATTAATCAACCATATTAAATTTATAATAAAAAATGCCCCTCAAATGTTTGCCTCAGAAGTCTTTTTCTAAATTATCTACATAACGTTTTCAGAGTTGCCACAATAATAAAAGCTACATCATTTGGTCACTTGGCATTTTTCAAATACCTTTCTTTGAACTCCCCCCCCTCCTTATTTTACTACTGTTACATGTTTGTGCAAAAAACACACACGAGCAGGAAGAGGAAAGAGTGACCCCCACATCCAGTGACCCCCACTGTCAGCACCGTGTGCACTGACCCTTCAGGAACCAAGCATCTGGCCAGAGGGCTTGTCCCTGGATTGGGCCTCCTGTGATCGGGGCTGTCGCACCTCTGTGCGAAGCCTTCCCCACTTCACCCAGACTTTGGAGGGCAGTTGGCATAGTCGGTTTAGACGCTCAGGGCCTAGCAGGGAAGTGCAGACCCTTCCCATCTGTATTTTTGGCTCTTTTTAAACAGCCAAAAGGAAAAAAGAATTGGGGGGTGGGGGAGGTCTTCCATCGCCGGTGGCAGCACCTGGCACCAGCTCCATTTCCCTTGGGACTGGGACAGGTACCTGGTGAGGAAATGTGCCCAGGTGTTAGGATTCTTCTCCACAAAGAAATGATGCCTTAGCTTTTCATTACCCCACTTTTGGTAAACATTCAAGAAGAAATTCATATTCCTCCTAAATTTATTTATAAGAAAAATAACAGCACAACACAATGCAGACACACTTTGTACAGTCCAGCCTGCTGGGTTCAGGTGGAGACTGCAGCTTTACCCCTGTCCTGGGGGAAGGGCACAGGCAGCATCCCAGAAAATGAACCGGGCATGACGGTCACACCCACAGTGAGCGTTCCTGGGACTAAGCAGCTGCCCTTTGGAGCCACTTGCCATCCACGCCTCTCCCAGCCTCTCTCACCTGACAGAGATGGCCATGGGCCAGCGGTGCCCTGGAGGAAGGGCCCCTCCCACTCGGCCTTCTCCCCCTGAAGTGACACTCCTGGAGTCCACTGGGCAGAAGAGGCTTTGTGGGTGGGGATGGGGGACACGGAGCTGGGCACGGCCTACTCCCAAGCGAGGGGACGATGGTGAAGGGCTCCCCGTCCCAGGCCATGAACCCAGCCCACATTCCTACCCTGAGAACCTCAGTTCCTCAGCGCTCTTCTCATACAAACAGGCCCCAGCAAAGGCAACCCCCAAGTCCCTGGCTTCCCACTGTGATTTTGTTCATCTGTCACTTCATTCCAAATAGGAAAATGGTTCCTAAAGAAAGCTCCTCAGGCTGAGCAACAGTGGGACCACCTCTCTTCTAAAAATAGAAAAACAGCCAGGCATTGTGGTGGGTCCCAGCTACTCGGGAGGCTGAGACAAGAGAATTATTGAGCCCAGGAGTTTGAGGTTGCTGATAGCTGTGATGCCACAGCACTCTACTGAGGGTGACAAGTGAGAGACTGTCTCAAAAAAGAAAAAAAGGCTCCTGCGTGGCAGAACTAGACTGAGTTCAGAGTTTAATTCTTGCCTGAGTGGCGTTAGGCAACTTCCTGACCCCAGTGAGACCATCTCCCAGGAGAGTGAGGAGTTGAGGGAATGAAAAAAGTTGAGGAGAGTGAGGAGTTGAGTTGATGAAAAAAGTAATATAAATAAACCTGTTGGTTGAACAAGACAAAAGGACTAGAAAGAAACTAGAGACTGGGTTGTCTGCATGCTTTCTGGGGGAACCTGTGGGCTGTGGGCAGCCTGGGGCGTTAACTGCATAGCTCTGCTCTTACCAATACTTGGATAGTACTCCATCCTTTACTACTGACAAGGTAAGAAAATAACCCTGCAGCATGTTCTGAAAAAAGAAAAACATCACCCATATGTCTTCATCCTATCACCATCTTTCTGGAACATTTTCATTTCCCTAATTCGACTTGATCTTTGGAGTACCGGGAGCTGTTCATCACTAAGGCACAGGAGAACGGCATAGGTGGCCCCAAGGCCCCTGCAGGCCATGGCTTCCTGACCTAACCTCCCACCTTCCCGTCAGCAGCTGCCCACTGTCAGCAGACGTGGTCTCCATAAAAAGTGGTTTATCAGCCCGGTGATAGCTGATAAACCACTTGGGGAGGAAGCCCAGGGAGAAAGCATGAGGGGCTCGATCTGCCTGTTTCTTCAGAGGAAAAATGAGGAACTGAACAAGATTTTAAGTGTCTTAGACTCAATGAGAAAGACCAATCCTCTGTGTGGCTGGAACTAAACCTATTTCAACAGCAGCACAAGGGGTTTAGATCACAACGGGGAATTTCCTGGCCTTTCTCAAGATTTTCCATTTAAGGGTGAAATCAAACCCTTAATTTACAGATTCCAAACCTTGAGTGGGTAAGGAAGTGGGCAAGGTCAAAGGCTAGGATTTAATGACCTTGCAGAAAACTGCAGACAACAGTGGCCCCTAGTGGGGCCAAGTTTAATGGCAATTATGACTCGAGGTCTTTGTACATTGCAGCAGTGAAGTCACCTCTCTGAATGTTAATTATATCATAATTCAGAGCAGCAAGGAATGCCCAGAAATGCTGGGAAATACCTGTGCTGCTTTGGTGGCCACAGGGAACTACAAGTGGCTCTCATCCAGTCATTCAGACCCCTGAGTGCCTATCATGGCCTGGCTGCCGGAGGCAGGACAGAAAAGCAGTCGAGCGCAGCGGCAGGAGAGGGACAGACACGGCTGCAGCACTGCACAGTGGCTGCCATCATGAGGCTGTGTTTACAGCAACTGGAGCCCAGAGAAGGGCTAAGTAGCTTGGGGAGGTCAGGGCAGCTCTCAGAGAAGAGGTGGAAATTTGGCTGAGAAGCCAAGTGCAAAATTATGGATATGGAGGTGTAGGCTCAGCTTGGGAAATCATGAGTCTAGGAAACAAGCAGAACATCTAAGGGGAGATGCCGTGGGCAGTTAAATAAAGGTTTGGGGGTCAGGCAGCAGTGCTGTGGTGGAGATAAACTGGGGGAGTGGTCGGCTGTGGCATTCAGGACAGCAGCACGAATGCAAACCCCCAGGGAGACCCAACAGTATACCCCACTGACCCCACAACCCCACAGACCGTTCCCTGGGGGACAACCCAGACCTTGGGGTGGGATCTTGAAAAGCACACAGTGAATGCTATGCTCCCTCTCACTGTTCCCTTCCGTGGGACAGGGCTACGTTTAGCACCCATTCCTGCTTCTCTGCCCCCCATTTGTTCCACCAGAAGGAAGGAGTGTCCTCGCCCCGCATGTTCAGGAAGGACTGGGCACGCTGGAGTCAGTACCTCCCGTCTTCCTCTTGGGAGGGAGACTGACCCCAGAGCCAGAACTGCCCCTCCTCCAGGCCACCCAAGCTGGGTGGAAGCGAGGCCTGCCCTGACCCAGCACTGCCCTCACCCTAAGCCACAGCACCCCCAGCCTTTATCAGTGGGGAGAATCATGTTTTTGGCCTCTATCCATTGACACCTTGTCCTAACTTACAATTTGTTTAAAAGCTAGGGAGGCAGGATGGTATATGATCAGGCCTTATCCTGGAAGGCCTCTGAGGCATAGCAGGGTCGGTGAGGAGGGGCAGATGAAATGCAGAAAGCTCCTCACATGGACGTAACACAGACATTGATAATTGGGGTGGAAAGTAGAGAAGGCTGGGAAGGAACCTGAATGCTGACATTTAACGGAAGCCCAGAGAAAAAAGGTAGGTTTCTCAAGGCCAGTGAGCAGAAGATGCCAAATCAAAGAGCTGCACACGTGCACACCAGAGGCCACAGCCTTCACGTGCAGGAAACACCGCGGTCTCCACACGGGTTTAAGGATTACACTACAGGGTGGCACAGACATGGCTTCCATTCTTTTCTAGATCTCTTCCTATACAAGATTCTAGAACCTGAGGCTCAGAAAGGTGACCATGAGCCTCCAAGGACAGAGAATTTAGAAGCAAGTATGTTTTAGGACATTTATTGTCCTCCCCATCCCTCGAGCAGAGATAACATCCTAGTATGACGATAGCTTAGCAATGGACCATGACATCTCCCCCAGACACTTGCAGAAGTAATTAATACGTAAAACATAATATGCTAGCTCATGCCTATCAGTCTGTTTTCACAGCAAATACCACTCCTTTGACCGATCTCTCCATGTGGGTAATTCCCCTAAGGGTACCAAGTGGCATTGGTTGCCTTGACCAACGTAATGCTTTGGGAGGCAGACGAAGCCAGAACTTACCACCAGTTAGGTGTGCTGCCTGCAAGGGGCCTCTGACCTTCCCAAGCAGTAATATTCATTAGAGGGTTTCCTCCTAATTATAGAAATATGGAACTTGCTGTAGAAAACTGGAAACATATAAGCATGAAGTAAAAGTTAACTTACAAGTCCACCTTCCTGTGATAATGAATATTAACATTTTGGAAAATTTTCTATTATTTGCATATATTTTTTTTAAATTGAGAGTTTACTCTTATTTTTTAATGTACTATTATCTGTGAACATTTCTTTATGGTTTCTTTAAAAAACATGACTTTAGGCTGGGTGTGGTGGCTCTCACTTCCTAGCAATTTGGGAGGCTGAAGTGGTGGATTCCTTGAGATCAGGAGTACAAGACCAGCGTGAGCAAGATTGAGACTCCATCTCTACTAAAAACAGAAAAACTAGATGGGTATTGTGGTGGACACCTGTAGTCCCAGCTACTCGGGCAGCTGAGAAAAGAGGATCGCTTGAGCTATGATCCCACGGCACACTACCCAGGGCCAGAGAGTGACACTCTGTCTCATGATTTTAGCCAGGCCTGGTGGCACACACCCGAAGTCCCAGCAACTTAGGGGGCTGAGGTAGGAGGATCATTCAGCCCTGGGAGTTCAAGACCAGCTTGGGCAACTCAGACCTATCACTTAAAAAAAATTTTTTTTAAACTGTGATTTTTAAGAACTCAATAATATTCCTTGTACTGAACATACCATAATTTATTGAGGTCCCCTCACCCAGGCCACCCAAGCTGGGTGGAAGCAACTGCCTTGTTGTTGTGCACTTGGATGGCCATCAGCTTTTCACTGTCACAAGAACTCTGCAGTCAGAAACCCTGCACGTGTCTCTACGCACCTCTGATGACTCGAGTGAACATGCTCACCAAATAACACTCCGAGGTTGAGTGTGTATCTACTTGAGTCCCTACAAAAGTTCTGAGACAGTCTGTGCTACAATCCATTACTTCTCTTCCAGGAAACGCCATCGACAGTGTCCTTTCTGACTCACTGGTGCAAGTTTCAACCTGTTGGCCCATCAGTGTTGCTGCGAGGGCTTCATCTGTTTCCATCTGTGTGAATTTTATGTTTCTTGATTCTTGTATACCTCAAAATAAGAATGTTAGTTTTCTGCTCCCAGTGTAAAGCCCACGATTGTGGTGAGGCTGAAACGTGTTATCTTGAAGGTAAGGTTCAAAAGCAAGATGGGATCCTAGCAGTGTCCAGAATGAATCAATTTAAAACATAAAGGCAGGGCGCACCTGTGGCTCAGTGAGTAGGGTGCCAGCCCCATATACCGAAGGTGGCAGGTTCAAACCTGGCCCCGGCTGAACTGCAAACAAAAAATAGCAGGGCGTTGTGGCGGGCGCCTGTAGTCCCAGCTACTCAGGAGGCTGAGGCAAGAGATTCACCTAAGCCCAGGACTTAGAGGTTGCTGTGAGCTGTGACTCTACAGTGCTCTACTGAGAGCGACCTAGTGAGACTCTGTCTCTACAAACCACCACCCCCCCCAAAAAAACACATAAATGAATGAACTGCCACAGGTTATCATATTTTGCCATGTATAACGTGTACCCACATTTTTGGCCCAAACTTTCAAGAAAAAAATCTTTTATTTTGACTTTTTAATTCAAATTTTTACTTATATTTAGGTACCTATTTTTTTATTATCAAGACTATCAGGTGGAGGCCAGGAGCAGTGGCTCATGCCAGTAATCCTAGCACTATGGGAGGCCAAGGTGGCTGGACTGCTTGAGATCAGGAGTTGGAGACCACCCTGAGCAAGACCGAGACCCCTTCTCTATTAAAAATAGAGAAGAAAAAAAGAAAACCTAGCCGGGCATCATGGCTTGTGTCTATAGTCCCAGCTATTAGGGAAGCTGAGGCAGGAGGATCGCTTGAGCCCAAGAGTTTGAAATTGCTGTGAGCTATGATGCCTTGGCACTCTACTCAGGGTGACAGAGTGTGACTCTGTATATAAAAAAAAAAAATCAGATAGATTGCTAGCTCCCACCTAAAGTGTATGAAGAAAAACATGTCGCTTTTGTTGCAAGTTCGCTGTAAATTCCACAAAACCAATTACCATATTCCGGGACATTATTTTGCATATCGATGTCATTGCTTTCTAGAGTTACTTTTAATGCATATACACAAACAAAAAAATTTAATACATTTATATAAATACTGGATTAGTACTACCCACCTCAATAATCTGGGGGGTGGAGAGGAGCATGCATTATACTTGGCGAAATACAGTGTAAGGCGAACGTAGGGAGGAAGAGAGGCAGAGAGGGAAGAGGAGGAGAGCCCAGTGGAGGGAAGGCAGGCGGCTGGGAGCAGGCCATGCACCGTGCACCTTGTCTCTTCCCAGGACACCTCTCAGGCCCACCTTCCAGCCGCTGCTGTGAGGACTGCAGGGCACTTCATACACAGCGCCCAGCACAGCATGGGTCACTCTGTATACAGCGCCCAGCACAGCACGGGTCACTCTGTATATAGTACCCGGCACAGCACGGGTCACTCTGTATACAACACCCGGCACAGCACAGGTCACTCCATATACAGTGCCTGACACAGCACGGGTCACTCTGTATACAGCGCCCAGCACAGTACAGGTCACTCCATATACAGTGCCTGACACAGCAGGGGTCACTCTGTATACAACACCCGGCACAGTACAGGTCACTCCATATACAGTGCCTGACACAGCAGGGGTCACTCTGTATACAGCGCCCAGCACAGCATGGGTCACTCTGTATACAACACCCAGCACAGTGCCCGGCACAGCACGGGTCACTCCATATACAGTGCCCGGCACAGCACAGGTCACTCTGTATACAACACCTGGCACAGTGCCTGACACAGCACAGGTCACTCTGTATACAGCGCCCGGCACAGCACGGGTCACTCTATATACAACACCCAGCACAGTACAGGTCACTCCATATACAGTGCCCGGCACAGCACAGGTCACTCCATATACAGTGCCTGGCACAGCATGGGTCACTCTGCATACAACACCCGGCACAGCACACGTCACTCCATATACAGTGCCTGACACAGCACAGGTCACTCCGTATACAGTGCCTGGCACAGCACGGGTCACTCCGTATACAACACCCGGCACAGTGCCCGGCACAGCACGGGTCACTCTGTATACAACACCCGGCACAGCACAGGTCACTCCATATACAGTGCCTGGCACAGCACGGGTCACTCCGTATACAACACCCGGCACAGCACAGGTCACTCCAAATACAGCGCCCGGCACAGCATGGGTCACTCTGTATACAACACCCAGCACAGTGCCCGGCACAGCACAGGTCACTCCATATACATTGCCTGACACAGCACGGGTCACTCTGTATACAGCGCCCGGCACAGCACAGTTGTATACTTTGTATACAACACCCGGCACAGCACAGGTCACTCCAAATACAGCGCCCGGCACAGCATGGGTCACTCTGTATACAACACCCGGCACAGTGCCCGGCACAGCACAGGTCACTCCATATACAGCGCCCTACACAGTGATTCATGTGCTTTCCTTTACACTCAACTCAAGGACTCTCTCAAGGATGAGGTGTTCAGACACAGTGCAGCCAGCCACATGATTCAATGCAATTACTGCCTACGACCTGCCCTTACACCACCTACATCCATGTTTGGAGTATTGCACCAACACACGGTATCTGGCTCCTCAGCTCCACAAAATAAACTAAATAATTTAAAAAGGACAGCACAAGAAGGAAAAACATAAACTTATGGTGACACCCTTTGCCTCCAATTCAGGCCATAAATACCTAGCCTACCAGGCGAATGCCTGAGAAACAAGCAGAGTGCACCTCTGAAGAGATGAGCCCCACAGAGCAGTTTTGGGGCACAGCCTGCTCCCCCCACATACAGTGTGGACTCCAGTGCCTGGCCCTCGCCAGACCATCCAACTCCCCATTCACCCTGCGCTGTAAGATACAAGGTCAGTTAGACTCAGGTATTAACAAGAGTTATGGTTTACCCCTATGCATCCCTTTTTCCTTTTGTTTTACTTTATCCCTAGTAATGGTAATTGATCTCACAGAAATATTAGATAATGATGTTATTATATTTTCCAACGTAAGTGATGTATAGTTATTACCTATAATTTGGGTAAAGGATATTGTCAAGATTATCTTTGGTGGTGAAAGAGGAAATACCTCACATTGAAATTTTTCAAGAAGCAAATATATCTTGTTCGGTTTTTTTTTTTTTTTTTTTTTTTTCTGAAACAGTCTCAAGCTATCACCCCAGATAGAGTGCCATGGCGTCATAGTTCATAGCAACCTCCAACTCAGGTTCGAGCCATCCTCTTGCCTCAATTTTGCTATTTTTATTTATTTATTTATTTATTTATTTTTTGCAGTTTTTGGCCAGGGCTGGGTTTGAACCCACCACATCCTGTATATGGGGCCAGCTCCCTACTCCTTTGAGCCACAGGCGCTGCCCCATTTATGTATTTTTTGAGACAAAGTCTTATTATGTCACCCTCGGTAGAGTGCCGAGGCATCACAGCTCACAGCAACCTCAAACTCTTGGGCTCAGGCGATTCTCTTGCTTCAGCCTCCCAAGCTGAAGGACTACAGGCACCTGTCATACCGCCCGGCTATTCTGTTGTTGTTGCAGTTGTCATTGCTGTTTAGCAGGCCAGAGCCAGGTTTGAACCCACCTGCCATGGTGTATGTGGCCAGTGCCCTAACCACTTCGCTACGGGCGCCAAGCCAGTTTTTTCTACTTTTAGTAGAGACAGGGCCTTGCTTTTGCTCAGGGTGGTCTCGAACTCATGAGCTCAAGCAATCCACCTGCTTCGGCCTCCCAGAGTGTTAGGATTACAGGCGTGAGCCACACCAGGCCTATCTATTATTTTTAAGACAACCTATCTGGAAACTGAGCAAGCAACCTGTTTATACTTCAACTTTTCATTTCAGTATTGAAATATAGTGTGATCTTTCTTTATATAATTATAATTCATAGAGACAGAGTCTCACTCTTTTGCCCAGGCTGGAGAGCAGTGGTGCTATTATAATCTCCAACTCCAGGCCTCAATCTTCCTGCCCTGGTCTCCCAAAGTGCTGGAATTACAGACTGAGCCACTGCACCCAGTCTAAGCAAGCAATCTGAACAGGAAAATCCGAATTATACATATTAACTTAACATTAAAAATAACTCCATTAACATTAAAAATAAACATGCAGAATAAAACAAGATACCATTTTCACCTATAAAACCGTTAACGATTTGAGGCCAGGTATGGTAGCTTACACCTGTAATCCTAGCACTCTGGGAGGCCGAGGTGGGTGGACTGCCTGAGCCAGCGCAAGACCCCATCTCTAAAAATAGCTGAACGTTGTGGTGTGCGCCTGTAGTCCCAGCTACGCAGGAAGCTCAGACAAGGGGATCACGTGAGTCCAAGAGTTTGAGGTCGCTGTGAGCTATGATGCCACAACAGTCTACCAAGGGTAACAAAATGAGACTCTATCTCAAAAAAATAAAACAAAACCCAGTAACAATTTGAAATTTGGGTTAACAGTATTACTGACGATGTGGGGAAATAGGCACTCACAGTTGGTAGAAATAAAAATTAGTTCGAAATTTTGAAGGCCAAGGGTGTACTACTTATCAACTGCATGTGCCCTGTGACTTGGCAATCTCACTTCTAGAAACCTATCCTATGGAACTACATGGACACTGTCCAACAGCCACTAATCACATGTGGCTATTTAAAGTCAGTTCTTCAACTGCTCTAGTTGCATTTCAAGAGTTCAATAGTCACATGTGTCTACCACATAGGTCAGTGTAGACAGGGGTCATTATCATCATGGAGTTCTAGTAGGCAGTGCTGCTATGGAAACAGTCGCAGAGATGGACTTCAATACAGCATTGCTTATAAATTTTAAAAAACTGAATGTGACAAAAAAAGGGAACTGTTAAATGAGTTATCTCATTTATACTAAAGCATGCAAATAAAAATATGAAGCAGACACAAACAGAAGGACGACTCTGATTAAGTTTAAAAGTACACTGTAAAACGAGAGAAGCATTTTAACATTCTAATGCTATAAAGATTATTTATGTAATTTCTAAAGACACTGAAAAATAACCGCAAGGATATGTGAAAATGTCACTGGTAGTTGAAGAAACAGTGACTGGAAAGACGAGGGATTTTCCCTTAATGTTTTTATTGACAGGGTCTCACTCTCACCAGGCTCGAGGTGGAGTGGACTGATCACAGCTCACTGCAACTTCAAACTCCTGGACTCAAGCAATCGTCCTGCCTCAGCCTCTCAAAGTGCGGGGATTACAGATGTGAGCCACCTCAGCTGGCCAGAATTTTCACCTCTAAGATGACTGACTGAATTTGTTGCAAACAGTATATATTACTACTGTATTAATAAAAAAGAAATTTTCAAAATGAGTTCTACTTTTAGAAAGAAAAATGATTCAGCCCTTAGGACATTATTGTCTACTCATTTCTTTTCTAAACTGGTAGTTATTCTTTGGTTGTAATTTTTCTACAGCTAGTGATCATAAATATGCTTCTAACACCAGGAGGAGCCTCAGACCATCATCCCCCAGCTCCAGCCCCTCCTACCATCTCTCTCCCCCACCAGACCCCCCAGGTGCACTCTTTCCTTGCCCCTCCTGTCACCCACTCACTCCCACACCTTTCTCCGCAGCTTCACCCAGCTGCAGGATGATACTCCCTTCTCACAACTGCAGGAGGTGTGACAGACGTGCTGCTCCCCAGCTGAGCCCAACTCACCATCTCCTCCCGTGGCCCGACCCACGGAGAGCAATGAGGGAACAGGCAACAGCACAGACATGGCAGACACCTGCAAAAGTGTTCCTCAAGACAAATCGCATCAAACAAGAAAACCACTGCTAGCAAGTAAGGTGAGCAGTTATGTTCCAAATGTGATGGGTTTATTTTATTTTACTCTGATGCAAAACCAAAGATTCCACTATAGCACAGAGCCTGATATACTCAAAGGTCATGAAAAAGTGGCATGGGACATGCAGAACGTGATGCACAAACTGGAGGGTTGGGTCATTTTCTTTAACGTGACACTACACTGTCGCTGAAGAACACATTCAAATTAACACTGCAGAACTGAACTGAAATGTGGCACAGACAGGACCACTGCCAGGCATGCCTTCAAGCACCTCCCTTAGGGTGGACCTGCGATCTCTAGACTTCAGCGTGGGGAGGATTACAATTCTTTGGAAGAATAAAAAGTTCATTCACACTTTTTGAAATTTCACAGAAGAATTTTAAGGCCAAAACATAGTGGGTTCATTTCTCTTCACTTCCAAGGACAAATCTGATGTTCTTTCTACTCAAACCACATTAAGCTTCCAGTTCAAATCCCAACCCAACCTTGTGACCTCCTGCATTGAAGTTCTTTCCATCAATTAAAGCTGATAAGGTCAGTTTGACTCCTAGGAAGAAAAAAACACCAAAACCGCTTGTAACAGATACTATCATCAAATCTGAATTTTCTAGAAACAACAGATGGAATCTATGGATTATAAAGCATACACTGTTACTAGGTTGGCATAAGGTTATATATTATCATCTGATCCGTAATGAGTAAAGCCTGATCATGGCAAACTTTCTTTGGAGTTCAGGGTTAAGAGCAAGGAGCGATCAACCAAACTCAAAGGTCAGTGTGACCAAAAATTTTCTTTTTTTTTTTTTCCAGTTTTTGCCAGGGCTGGGCTTGAACCTGCCACCCCTGGTATATGGGGCCAACGCCCTACTCCTTGAGCCACAGTCACCACCCTTCGTGTGACCAAATTTTAAGTAAAATACCTGATCTGTTTTATTTTCTGTATGATCACCCCATGTTACAAAATGGTCTCAATCAACCTACAGTGATTATATAGGTTGTTTTGTAAGTTATTTTCATTATTTCTCTACCACTTTCTACCCCAACTCCCGTTATTAATTCTTTTACTTACCTGGTCGAAGGGTCTGAGTATAACCCAGTCCAATCAAGCTGGCATTATTTACTTTGGCCTAAGATTAAGAGACAGAAAAGTTAGAAAACAATCAACTTCATAACATATCAGTTCAATGCAACCACCACTTCATGCCTGGAGTTTCCAAAGCTAAAAGCACCTTAGGGCCAACCTAGAGTTACTGAACCTGAAAATTTAATAAATATAATGATAAATCTTGTAAGGAGTGAACAGGCCTGGTAGGGACGCTGGGGACAGGAGAATGCATGCTTCAAGGCCTCACACCAACTCTGAAGATACTGTCAGCCCAACACCCCGTGTACTGAACCCTTGGAGGGATGAGCTGACAATCCAACTGGTTGCACCATGAACTCTGGTGACAAAAAACAGGTCTAGGTTCAAATCTTGGTACTGTCACTTACTGTGTGACCTTGGGCAAGTTATCCGACCTTTCTAAGGCTCAGTTTTCTCACTTATTCAATGGGCATGAGGATAACACTAATCGCAACATGAAGTATTCTGAGGATGAAATGAGATAATACACCTGAAGCCCTTAGCACAGTGCCTGGAACTTAAGAGCTCAGTTAGTGTTATAAATGATGAATGGCAACAAGACTAGTCATCTAATTCAATAAATTTACAGATAAGAAAATTCTGAGGCCAGAGAAAGAAAATGATTTGAGAAGGTCACGCAACAGCCAAATAGAGGAAGAGCTGGGACTAGAACCCTCATTTCCTACCTTCAGACATAAGTCTTTTCACTACATGATGAACTAGCTCATTAAACTTAATAAAAAACATGCAAACTACAACCATATCACAACATTCATTTACAACCAAGAAGAAAACCTAAGAGAGGACCCAGTCTGGCAGTATATTCTTACAGATAGAGAAGTTCTACAATCCAGCTTGTATTTAGCAGCGATGCCAAAACGGGTATTATTACTGCCAGCTGTCCACGCAAGGTTTATTGACGTTTCAATCTTCTCATTAACCTTCTGGTAGATAGAACCTCCAAACTCAGTGCCATCGTTCCTGTTTACATAGTATTAGAAAAAGTCACTAACATCTGTTTGTACCATTGTTAATGACATAGAAACAAACTGTTAAGACTAAATAAGGATCCTATTTTGCAACTACAGACTTCAGAAATTTCTAGCATAAATGACTACTGAACAAAACAAGGAACTAAATCCAGTTATGCTTTTGTAGCTGCTGAATTAAAATGTAGTAACATCGGATCTATTTACTTGCTCCTCAACATGATGTAAATTTCTGAGACACAATTCAATTATATACAAAGGTAGACACCTCAGGTGAGTTTCACCTTGGGAATGTTCACTGAACTTAGAAGCTTCAAGTAGAGTTCAATAAAGATTCTACAAAAACAAAAAAGGAGTGGAAGTATAAGAATAAATCAATTCTAGATTTCATTTAAAACAAAACCCTAGAGTTACAAAGCCCCCTCCCTACAGCATGTAGGATGCACTGGTCCAGAAAAGTACCTACATTACTGCTGCGAAGCATCACAGAATCCTTGAGTTTTCATGGTTTTCCTGAGAATATTATTTCATTAATTTCAATAACCCTGTCTATACCATTGCTTGCTTTTGTTTCAGCATCGTAAGTAAATTAGTATCTAGCAGAGAGCAATCTGCAACACTTTAAAAACACACAGCTTGCCCTTTGCTTTTTCTTCCTGGTACAGGAGCAGTGTCCAATTGGCTAAGACATAAAATACGATTTACAAGTTCAGATTCACGTAGCCAACAGGGTGCATGCAGCTTATGCAACAGAATCCCAGGAATGCTCTGAGGACTCTGGTTGTTTCTAATACAATACGGGTAGCTGGGTTCCAACCAAGGATGCCTGAAAACCTGCACAGAATTACTGATATAGATAATCCGCTAGGTAGTTGCTCTTGGTGATCCAAACAGACCTACTTCCAGACATTGCCAAGATGAAGGGCACCAGAGGAAGCAGGAACCTCTCCACCGGATGCAAACCATGCTCTGCTCTCTCCATCCCAGTGGTTCTACAGATTCTAGAGCTTTCTCACGTCCGGCTGAGAGGCCGGTAACTGCCAGCAGCACGGCACTGCACCCATGTGCCCTGGCCTGCTGCCAAGGTTTTGCTGACCATTAACAGTACAGCAAGGCCGGGTGTTCACCAAGGCATATTAAATACAAGTACTATCACTTCTAACCTTCTCAGCATGCGAATGATTATCATCTTCTTGGGTGACTACCCTGACACTAAAAAGAAATAAATTATAAACACTCACACATGAGTGTGCAGCTGGAAGTCTGCAGCCTTGTAACCCAGGGCAAAATTATTCTGTGACAGTTTGGATTTGGCTGTGTCAAAACTCATCTGATAGCCGGCAAGCCAACCTTCAAAGGCCAACACAGCCCAGCCATAGATGGTTGGTCCAGAAAAATCTATATCAACATTACTGCCAAGACTGAAACAATCCCGTTTATAGGAAGCCTTTAATTTCCCACTCTTCTTTCTGTAGAAAACATAAAAAAAAAATGAAAACATGAGTTTTTACTACTATCCAGGAATTTTTAGCATAAGATCACTCTCTTCCCAATGTAAAAAATACTTTTTTGAGATAGTGTCTCCCCTTGTTGTCCAGGCTGGAGTGCAGCAGTGTGATCACAGCTCACTGCAGACTCAACTCCTGGGCTTAAGCGATCCTCTTGCCTCTTCACCTCCCCCAAAGAGCTGGGAACACAGGCATGTACCACCAGGCCTGGCTAATTTTTCTATCTTCTGTAGTAACGGGGTCTCCCTCTTACTCAGGCTGGTCTCAAACTCCTGCCCTCAAGCAATCCTCCCACCTCAGCCTTCAAAGTGCTACGATTACAGACGTGAACTTTAAATATTTTGGTAGATGACATATATATGGTAAACATGTTTCAAATGACTTATGGTTCTACAAATATAATTTTGTTAGGATCAGAAATGAACATACTATTATTATCTACTCCTCTTCTAAAATCAAATAATAGGGTACTTCATGAGTAATTTCAAAGGCATGAACAAAAGTATAAGAAGGAATGAGATATTTCAATGCCAAATTAATCTGAATTAATAATAATCTGAATAATCACATATGGCATACAGATATACAAGAAGCCAAAATCCTAAATGTTTCCAAATGCCACAAAAAGTAACATTCAACACACATTACTAACCTATCTTGTAAAGAAGTATACTTTTTTGAAGGACAATACTAAAAACACAAAAATAGTTCTTAATAGTTCTTATCCTATTCCAATCAAGCCTCTTAAGAGAATACTTGTCCTAAAGATAATTAAAGTGTGTGATAGAACACACCTGTTGTTACAGCTGAGCAGAAACATCACTTTGCATTTATCTAGCACCTCTGTCCTTCAAATAGCATGGACTCATATCGGGCAGATAAGAAATGATGCAATCCTCATTTTTTACATTAGGAAATTAAGGAGGTGGGGGATTTGCAGAGACTAAGAAATCAAGTCGGTGGCAGAACTACTTGCTACAGAGAGCTAGAACCAGGAGATTTCCTCTTAAGAAATTAGCTTTTTCAGCAGAATACCATGTTCATCAATTTTTAGAATAGCCTTGGATTTATCTATCTCAAGATTCGTCTGACTCCTGAACTTTTCTATGCATCCCTTAGGACGCCTCTTAAACTCCGCACTGCATCTTCCTAATCTAAAGCTCTGTACTCCTTCAGGCTCCAAAAACATTTCAGAAAATAGAGTTTGGATAATTACCCTGTGTTCGGTACAAATATGGTATCAAGAGTCAATTTCAACCCTTCAGCCAACTGAAAAACAAAAATTTAAAATTAATAATTTAGTAATTTTCAATTCTTTATCCTATTCAAGAAATCGATTCTAAAGTTTCCTTTAACTGTCTTTAACGAAAAAAAGGAAGTCATTAAAGAGAGGTAAGCATTACCTTATGGAATAAGTTAGCACCCCATCCTTCTCTCCCCCCACTCCTCTCCCCTCACCCCAGCCCACCAAAAAATGGGCAAATCCTATTTCAGCAAGTAACATAAATTACAGTTCAAAAACAACAGAATTCCTGAACAAGATAACCATGATATTCTCTTGAAATTGTGGTTATGAGATAAGCTGATATTTATAGGCCAACGTAAGTAACTTACTCAGCTACACACGTCTATTACCGACACATGCAAATATGCATGTAGACAGCTCAGAAGACAGCGCCCTGTGCACAGAGGGCACCTGACATACATCTGCCAAGTTTCCTCCTCAAAAACATCAGAGAATCTTAGAAAAATTTTTTTGTCAAGCCAATTTTGCAATGATCACAAAACTAAACCAAATTACTCCAAATAGTTTGTCCTACCCAGAAGAGGCTCAGGTATTTAACAGAGAACTGGTCAGAACAAAGACGTAAAGTAATGATGAGAGTTCTCACAAAGCCTTACTTTCTACAAAAATAAAACATACCAAAACAGGTCATTTGCTGAGGAAAAATATGGCTACTAGACAGGTTCAAGATCTTGTTCAGATTACATTCAGGATTTGTTCACTGTACAATCCGCAAGATAAACTGAACTTACAAATAACTTCTAATGCTTTGTCTTACCTTATTCTCCAAAGAGATTTCTGTCCCAAGAGTATTGTCTGTGTTCCACTTTTGGGTGAAGGTAAGTCCATAGTTACAGACCTTGTACTTGGTCTCTAGGTTGCCTGACGCTTTCCCTGTATCAGTGTAAGCATGACCAGAAGTAGAAAATTCCTAGCAAGCAAGAAAAAATAATTACTTGGAAATTAGCTCATCAAATAGAAAATACTCATTTCAGAAAGGAGGGTTCAATGCATCGTAAGCCAATACAGTTTACTGTTTCCCACAGCTCTGCTCTGCTTTCCTTCTGTCCTGCCAGTCTCTAAATATTTTAACCAGTTTTAGATCTTCCCATTACTCCACCTGTCTTACTGATTTTTCTTATTTCACATGCTTACTTACAAAAATGGCAATCTTAAATTCTCTCCTTTAAAAGAGAGATACCTTTACTGAAAATAAATGCCTTTACTAAAAAGACAAAATATTGACTCTAACACATTTTAACTTCATGACTTAAAAAATAAGATCAGTTCTGTTATACCTTTCCACTATCAGTTAACGTGAAGGTCCTTAAAAATCCCAAACACTACCCTCCCCCATTTTAATAGGGTCCACACCTTTATTACTTTTTTATTGTGGTATAATACACATAACATAAAATTTATCATTTTAACAATTTTTAATTATACAGCAAAGTGGCATTAGGTGCATTCCCATTTTTGTGAAAACTTTTCTTTGTCCACAAAACTATCTGCAAAACTTTCAGCATAGGATGGCGCCTGTGGCTCAGTGGGTAGGGCACCTGCCCGCTATACCGAAGGTACCAGGTTCAAACCCAACCCCAGACAAACTGCAACAAAAAAATAGATGGGCGTTGTGGTGGGCGCCTGTAGTCCCAGCTACTTGGGACGCTGAGGCAAGAGAATCACCTAAGAGCGATTCTCCAGAAGTTGGAGGTTGCTGTGAGCTGTGACGCCATGGCACTCTACCAAGGATGATAAAGTGAGACTGTCTCAAAAACAAACAAACAAAAACTTTAAGCATAAATGATTTTAATACTTGAATATATCAATCCATGTCTCACAATCAACAGAGTGCCATAATTTGTCCCTCTTTCCCCTTCTCCATCCTGTCTACCTTCTAAACCACCCTCTATCATACAGTTACTACGAACAACTTAAAGTATATCCTCTTCCCTGGGTATGTGTCCTTTTAGTCATCTGACAATAAGCAACTACAAACAGGCCTCCTTCCAGGGGGAGCCAAATAGTCAACACCTGTCACTGACAATCTATGAACTGCCAAGAAAAAAACATTCTGATTGGCGAAGGAGCATTTCTGAAATAATGCCCACAGTAATGAAAGGCTGCCAACCCTGACCAGCTCTGTTTCACGGCCCGCAACATGAATCCTCCCTTTAACAAGTAACCTGCTCCCTAACTCTGGTTCTACAGGCCAAAGAAAACTGGGAAACTATGATCTGTTTATCACAATCACACACAGAGCTTTCAAAGAGAATATCATGCTGCACATTCAAGGCCTTAGTAAAAAAATGACAAAATGTTAGTCATGTTTAATAGTTCACATAACTCTTTAATGTGACAATCATTTTTCTTTTAAGAGATCCAGCTAACTAATGTTTTTATTTTTTACATTCACTTTCACAAACTTGATAAATACAGCAAAAATGAAAAGCTTAATTTTGGTCTTAGGAAAATTTTATGCATAAAATCAAGGTAGATGGTAGTCTTTCTCACCAGCATTTCTTACACAGATATAAATCTCAAAGAGAAGGCCAGAATTGTTCTAAGTAAGAGTTCCAGGTTCACAATTCACAATTCAGTTTTTCTCTAATTTCAGAATTAGGTCAAACAAGTGTAAAATACATTTATAACATGCATATAATATCCATAACTCTATGTTAAATACTAGTAAGTAACAAAACAAAAATGTTACAAAAATACATGACATATGACAAAAATACCAAGACAAAAATCTAAGAAATTTGGAACAAACTGAAACAAAAAGAAGCCATAAAAGCAAGCACACAGATAAGTTTTTTCTTACCATCTGAACATTATCACACAACAGCAGCATGAAAGAGAGATAAAATTTTAGTTGATTTTTGCAATAAAAATCTAATGAGTAAATGCTGGAAGCTACTCAAAATGAATATAACTTTTCTATTTTAACATAACCATACACATCATATGTCCATCTTAGTAAGGTAGCTTGCATATGTATTTATGTTTTCTAGAGACCCCAGAGAAAGAATGACAGGGGTAAACCAGGATTATACAGAGTACAAGACAAAATATCAGGAATTCCACATCTTTGTCCTTCTAATTAAATCATTATATCCAGAAATAAAATCTGCATGAATTTAAGTGCATAAATACCAAAAAAAGATGCAGCCACTGAGGAGAAATCAGAGAATAAGCTGAATGAAAACTTAGCCTATTTGCTGAGATTTATTGATTAAAGCCACTGTTAATGATGTTTTGAAAATACAGCTGGACGCAGTGGCACACGCCTGTATTCCCAGCTGTTTGCGGGGCTGAGGTGGGAAGACTGCCTGAACCCAGGAGTTCAAGGCTGCAAGTAAGCTATGATCCTGCCACTGTGCTCCAGCCTAGAAGATAAGAGTGAGACCTCACCTCTTTAAAAAAAAAAAAAAAAAAAGAAAGAAAGAAAATATGTCAACCTGTCTTTTACCATATGTGCTTAACTTACAGTTATAAAACACTGTATGAGGATCAGTTAAAAACTGTAGAATGGGCTTGGCGCCTGTAGCACAGTGGTTATGGCACTAGCCACATGCACCAAGGCTGGCGGGTTTGAGCCCCACCCATGCCAGCTAAACAGCAATGACAACTGCAACAAGAAAATAGCCGAGCGTTGTGGTGGGCGCCTATAGTCCCAGCTACTTGGGAGGCTGACGCAAGAGAATCGCTTAAGCCCAAGACTTTGAGGTTGCTGTGAGCATACACACAGAAATACATTTTATTTCTATATTTTGTTTCAACTAATCATGAAGAGACAGGAATAAAATTAACTTTTTCTACAGGGGCAATAACACCTCCATGAACTCATTATAAAGTAAGTAAAGTCTTCAGTGCCCACACACATATTCATGAAAATACAAAGTTACGACATTGGGTCAAAAAATGTATATTCTGTATTTGCTGAGAGTAAGATGCAATACACTCTTATTATAATAAACACAAAGAATCTCTTCAAAAATTCAACTTGTCTACAGGTTTAACTGGCCCAGTGAGTGTGCTCACTGGAATGTGAGAGCAGAACAAAGCTGTAGGGCAGACAGCACAGGGCCAAAAGTATGCTGCTGCACATAACTGGACAACGACTTCTACACAGGTTCCTGTAAGGGAATTATATCTATTTAAAGTATATTAGATACTCACCACTCCACTACAAGACTTGGTTTTCAGATCTATTTTGACCATGCCAAACCCTAGACACACACACAAAAACACAGTAATGTATAAGACGTAACATTCACTCCAGGTTTTGTAATTCAGAAATTACGAAACAGTCTATAGTACCTTCCATATAAAAGAAGTATTTTCATGAGGTGAGAGTTCCACAGGAAACTGAATTATGGCAAAAGAACTTAAATATAATTTTTAAGCCCCTCTAAATGAATAACAACATGCCTTTAAACTGTAAGTTAAAAAACAAATGAAAGGAATAGGCACTGTTCCAAGAATCAAAATTACTAGAAATACTATGCTGATATATGTATATATACAAGCGTAAAATAAACAATTAACATTACTAGTTTATAAGAAAAAACTGGCCAGGTGTAGTGGTCACGCCTGTAATCCTAACAATCTGAGAGGCCAAGGCAGGAGAATCACCTGAGGCCAGGAGTTTAGGGTTGCAGTGAGCTATGATCACACCATTGCACCACTGTGGCCTGGGCAACAGAGTGAAACCCCATCTCTAAAATAAATTTTAAAAAATTAAAAATCAAATGTGTATATCACAAAAAGTTTAAAGGTTAAATTTGCAAACCTAAAAAGAAATTCCTATTTAGGATCAGAGAACACACATTACTCAAAGAAGTCAAAGTTATATATTCACTTTCTTAAAAGCAATGCCGTTATTTGGAGGGGAAAATTACTCCCTACTTTAATTGTTCCCAGAGGTAGCCAAAGGAGGCATACACATTATAGATTTATATTATTTTACATTATAGATAACATTAAATACACACATGTATATGCATGTATATAGTGATTGCTTTTAATCCTTGTAAAGGATTCTACCTGTGAATCAATAAATCTAATAGCCTGTTAATAGTTGTCTCCTTAAATCTTGTTGATTAATTTTGACTTACCTGTATTTCACTAGCACAGTATCTTATACAAAGTAGCCATTCAATACTAACTTCTACCCCAAATAGGAAATTTATAGTAGTATACTCACCATATCCTTTATTGAAGACATCCTTGGCAGCCTTTCCTAAGTCACAGTAAGTCGGTGTGTTACACATATCTTACAAAGAAAAATGGGGACAAAGTAATAAAAATACCACTCAGTATTTATCCACCCCTACTTCTTCCACTGTTTTGACCTGTGAAAAGAGGTACATAGTTTTCCTTTGCATCATTAATGCCTACAACCTAATGCAATCAAAGCTAAAAAAAAAAGCATTCTGCTCCTTAGAAAAGTAGAATTAAAAAGGTTTTCTCTTGGGGCCGTGCCTGTGGCTCAGTGGCTAGGAAGCCCGCCCCATATACCGAGGGTGGCAGGTTCAAACCTGGCCCTGGCCAAACTGCAACAAAAAAATAGCTGGGCACTGTGGCGGGACTGATACTAATTCGCAGCTACTTGGGAGGTGGAGGCAAGAGAATCACCTAAGCCCAAGAGCTGGAGGTTGCTGTGTGCTGTGACATCCCAGCACTCCTCAGAGGGCGACATAGCAAGAATCTGTCTCTAAAAAAAAAGTTTTCTCATGAGATTCACAAAGGTCATTGTTCTGATTACATTTCAAAGAAAATTCTCATAGGCTGAAAAAGATGCTTTGTTAAACTGGTCTTGTTTTAAAAATACATGCAAATTTTTCCTTAAAAAAATCTTCACAGGCTGTTGTGAAACCAAAGAGCAGCAAGGTAGATTTAAGAAACTATTTAGAATAGGTACAATGGAAATCTTGAGGTTGAGGGGGGGTTAACATTGTTACTCTGAAACTCAGTTCCTAAACTAAGAACTACCATACTAACTGAAATTATTCATCTACAAATGTCCTCTCTCCAAACTCTTCTTAAAGTGCCATAATTTTACCCATTAACCAGAAATAGGATAGATTCTACCTGCAGGGATCAGCTTACCAAAAAAGTATGAACTCTGAAGTTAAAGCCTTCAAAAACTGGAGGTGTCTAGACTTTTCATTTTGCCTGCTTAGTGTTTACCCAGCTTTTCTACTGCCAGTATGACCCTCGTATCAAGTTCTCAGAAGCTACCAGCCATACTGAACATACTATTCCTTTGCCCTCTTTGTATAACAGGAAATCTTTTCCTGCAGCACATCTGTTATGTCTCTTTTGGAGACTCAAAACCATGTCTAACCAATTATGGAAGCACCTACAGCATTCCCATTAGCCAGCCTACTACACCGGAAAAATCCAGAGTACCAGCTAGCCCTTGCAACTATGATGCCTGTACTATCTACACATTCAAACTAATTTTTATATTTAGCCCAGCTTCACATACACGTATGATGAACTTCTTAACTGGGAATTCATATAAAATGTGGTCCTGAACCCAAAGCTATGAAATATGATATACACTGTGCTATAAAGTTAAGAGGAAAAAGAAGAGTATAAAAGTTACATGTTGGGCCCAGCACAATAGCTCATGTCTGGAATCTTACACTCTGGGAGGCTAGTTGAGAGACCTACTTGAGCTCAGGAGTTCCAGACCAGCCTGAGAAAGAACCAGGCTGCCTCTACTAAAAATAGAAAAATTAGCTGGGCATTGTGGTGGGTGCTTGTAGTCAAAGCTGCTCCAGAGGCTGAAGCAGGAGGATCACTTGAGCTCAGAAGTTTTGAGTTGCTGTGAGCTACGAATACCAGAGCACTCTACCATGATGACAGAGTGAGACCCCGTCTCAGGAAAAAAAGGAAAAGGTACATATTAAGGGGAAAAAGTAGTATAAACGTACTGACTCATACCATAACAAAACTTTGCTCCAAGCTACAGGGTTTCATAGTTCACTTTCAGAGCAATTATTTTACAATTCAATCCCTTGTACTCACATGATCAATTGTAGACTTTTAAAATATCCCCAGTTCTAATTTGATTATTAATCTTTATGAATACAACTGATGTTGGTATGTTGAAATTTTGCCAGAAGTCTATAATTTGGTAAGTATGGAAATGTAGGCACAAACAGAAATGTTAAAAGATTTACAGTTTGGTTTTCAAAGAGAAAAAACAAATTTAAATGTTTAGAAGCGTCGTACATCCATCTGGGGACTAATTACAATCTATTAGCATTTTGCTTTGCTATGTTTCAGAACTAGCACCAAACACCACGCAAAGTCGAGTCGCTGCTTCAGTCTACTACCTGACCTCAGTTCTGCCTCGCCCAGGCTTACTTTTTCAGACCCCTGACTCCGATGGGAAATGCACTGCTGGCATGAGCAAGCAAAAAATCGAGAAGACCCAGACTTCGTGTTAGTCGGCACACATTTCTCTTAGCTCTACAAAATGCACTTCTTGTTCACAGTCACAACGAACCGACGCTGCATCAGACGCAGACCGGGGAGAGAAAGACGTTAACTAGGAAATATACAACCACGAACTTGACAGTTCAATAAAGAGCCCCTTTTCTTTGCTCGTTTCTCCCCGAGCTGCACGTCTGCGCATCTGCCTCGGCCGTCAGGGGCGGAGGACTCGCCCGACGCCTGACCGCACCTCTGCAGAGGGGATGGATCTGGGGTTCGGGGATCCAGCTTCCCGAGAAACCGGCCTCTTTCCCAGCCTGACAGCGGGAAGGGAAGTCCCGGCTCGGCGCGCCCCCGCCTGCGCCCGGCGCCATCCCCCGAGGGCTGGGGACAGGGTCCCCGCAGGGGCAGCGCGCCCCGCCCGGCCCGCGCCCTCGCTCCCGAGCCCTCCGTTGGGCCCGCCCCCGTCGGGGCCCTGCTCGGCCGCGGCCCGCCGCCACCCGGGCCCTTCGCCGGTTGCCGGCCCGCGGCCTCGGCTCCCCTCACCTCCAACCACAGGGCCTGTCTCGGCTCCGTCAGGGCAACGCTGAAGGTCTCCTCCGAACCAACGCCGTCCGCGCCTGCGCGGCCGCACTGCCCCAGCGGCGCCTGCGCGCCCTCCGCCCAGCGCCTCGCGTTTGCGCCGTCGAGTCGCGCCGCGGTCGCGCGCCGCGGGTCAGGGCGCCGAGGGGAGCAGCTGGGGCGCGTCAGCCTCGCTAACTGTCTGGCTCCGCGTGCGCGCGTGCGCAGGAGGGTGCGGCGCGCAGGTTGGTGGGTGACGTGACGCGGCGCGGGCCGAAGATCTCACCTTCCCCGCCCCGCGGGGCTCGTTCTCGCGAGAATACCTAAGCGCAGTTACCTTCGCCGTGGGAGGGGCCACGCGGCCGGCGCGCGAACCTTAGGGGACCCTGGGGGGCGGTGGCCGCGCTTGCGCTCTGGTGGATGCCTTGCACTTCTTTATGGGACTTTCCTCTCAGACTGACCCACTCCCATAAGTCAGGCCCAGAATATGAGAACAGAGGCCCCCAGGTAGCTAGCTGTACGTCGTCATTCAAAGGGGGACAGGAGGAGGGGGAAGGCAAAACTTCCCTAGAGAAGAACACTAATTAAATTAGAAGAAATTATAGAAATAGAAAACATCACTTTGGAGCCGACGTAGTAACAATTGATTCAGGCAAAACCTATCAGTGGACAGTGGAGGGTTGTTGCGGCCCAGCCAGGTTCTGCCTCCCGCCGTAGAGAAACCCGAGGTCCAGACAGCAGGTGCACAGCACGGAAATAGTCAGTATACGGCTGAGCGGGGAGGCGGGAGGGGAACGCCAAGAGTAACCTCGCCAAGTCGGTTCTGCCCTTCCTCCGGGCTGCTTCCTAGAGAATAGGGCAGACAGGGTTTTAGAAGAGTTTGTTTGGTGGGCAGATTAGACAATCTAGGTCTGCTGATTGGCTTATTTCAGGGTGCAGCCATCCGTCCTTTGCTGTTGGCCACTGTCTGGGGGGGGGGGGTCAGGTACTGAAAGGCAGCCAGGCCCTTGGGTGCAGTGTCCAAGACCGATTGAGTCAGCTCTGCAGTCCGGGTGGGCCCATCGCTGGAATGCAGGACCTGAAAGATAATCTTAGAAAGTACTCCTAGGGGTGGCGTCTGTGGCTCAAAGGAGTAGGGCACCAGCCGCATATGCCAGAGGTGGGGGGTTCACACCTGGCCCCGGCCAAAAAAAAACTACAAAAAAAAAAAAAGAAAAAGAAAAACTACTCCTAGGTTCCAAATAAGGTGTTCCCAGTCGCTTCAAAAATGTTAATTTCAAGAACAATAGGACACTAAAAGCAATGTGTGAGCCTAAATTGGATCCTGGATCAAAACCAATTGGGGAAATTTGAAAGTAGATCATATTAGCACAATAACAAAAATTTTCTGGGGGTAATATACCTTGATTATGCAGAAATGGGCTTGTTTTTGGAGATACAAGCTGAAGTATTTGAAATCGAAATATATGTGTCTGCAACTAACTCCTAAATGGTCCAGAACAAAGAGAGAGAAAAAGCAAATAGAACAAAATGTGAACAGTTGCGGGATCTAGGTGGAGGATGATATGTGTGTTTGTTGCACTATTGTTGAAACTGCAATGTTTTTAATTTTTCAAAATAAAAAGTTAAGGCAAAAAAAAAAAAACACTACAAAATCTGTGATGCTCAGTGCACAATAACAGGTTGCTGCTTGAATCAATAGGCAAGGACTGTTATTTGCCTGCTATATGTAAGGAATTTCAAGTTAATAAGAAATAAGTAAGGTAAATGCCCCCCAAGAGACTCATAATGTAACACTTGGACAGATACCTGCTGAATGAGGCAACACAGAAGTGTCATAAGCAAAGCCAAATAAGTAATATGCTATAGGAATTTGAAAGCTATGCAGGCAAAACCCATATTTACTTTTTTCCTTTTTTATTAAGATAATTACAATGCTACATATATAGATATATTCCCACAATATGTCAAAGTAGCCTAAATAAAATGTGCTTTGGAGTCAAAAGAGACTGGGTTTGTGTCTCAGTTCTGCCAATTCTGTAGTCTTTAGGCAAGCAATTTATCTCCTTTATGCCTCAGTTTCCAGATCTGTTAAAGAACTAAATAATATTTACCTCAGAGGATTGTGGATATTAAATAATGCATCCAGACTGTTATCAGACAAAGAGGGTCCTGGCTGCCTTCACTGTTAGCCAGATGCAGAGACAGGGATTAGGTCCAAAAAGTGTTACTGTCAGAAGGCCAGGAATCTGGAGAACGCCAAGAGTAACCTCGCCAAGTCGGTTCTGCCCTTTCATTTCCAAAACCACAGTTTTGTACATAAAAGTTGAAGATATTAACTCTTACCTTAATAATCAGCATAACCCAGACCTATTAAAATAATAATTAGCATAACTCATGATTTATTACATAATTTCCAATTGAAGTTAATCTCCTAAATCAATCATCCTAAACTACTCAAGATACACATCTTCAGGTTGGAGCTAAATTGACAAAACATCAAGAATGGAAACTATAAGGTGAAGGTCACATAGGACCCAAACTGACCAGACCAGCTGTGTTGTGTCGGCCCTATCCTGACTAATTCCATCTTATTTTCACTACCTGTTCTCTCAATAGCATATGATCTATGTTCACTTGTAAATAACACAGATGAAAAGTAGTATGCTACAGGAATTTGAAAGCTATGCAGGCAAAACCCATATTTATTTTTTTCCTTTCTTTCTTAATATAATTATAATGCTACATATATAGATATATTCCCACAATATGTCAAAAGAATATTACCTCATTTTCTATAAATCTGGCTCAGAATTAAAATTATGTAGCCAAATATTTAGCGTCAAAATCATGAAGGTGACTAAGGAGTGCCTGATTGCACTTTGTATTCCGCAAAGGTTCTAGGTTCTGTAATAGTAATCACTTTGACAAGAAAAAGAGCTATAAAGTAATGTATTTCTTTCTTTTTTTTTTGAGACAGAGTCTCACTTTGTCGCCCTCGGTATCCGTGGCGTCACAGCTCACAACAACCTCAAACTCTTGGGCTCAAGCAATTCTCTTGCCTCAGCCTCCCAAGTAGCTGGGACTGCAGGCACCTGCCACAATGCCTGGCTATTTTTAGAGACCGGATCTTGCTCTTGCTCACGCTGGTCCCGAACCCATGAGCTCAGGCAATACACCTGTCTCGGCCTCCCAGAGCACTAGGATCACAGGCGTGAGCCACCCCACCCTGCTACTAATATATTTTTTATACAATTCTGTCAAAATATAAATTCCTAGTAAAGTCCCACTATCATATTTTTTGGGTAGAAAGCAAACTGTTATGCTTAAAGTTTTGTAACAAATCATAACACGGACAAAGGAAAAGAGAAAGAAAGAAATTTAATATGTCAATTGCTTTCACTCTGTTGGGGCCTAACGTGGCCCCCATGAACCCTTTCCCCTCCATCTCTCCTCCTAGAACAAAAGGCCTACCTGGCCCCACCCCAGGAGTTCCACTGGAAAGACCCTAGCCCACCAGAACCTTCCAGTAAGCTGTGGAATCTTCCTCCCCACTATGCCCAGTATAAAAAAGAGGCCTCCAACCGCCCTCAGTGCAGATGCCATCTTTGCCGGGCCCTGGCTGGTCTCTGTCCCCTTTCAATAACCTGGCCTGCACCTCTCTGCTCCTGGTCTCTGAGGTCTAGTCCCTGGGCGCCACCACACCACATCTCACACTCAACAACTGGCTATTGTCAGTTCTTAAAGAAACACACTTACAGATTCGATTTTTCCCTCAACCAGTCTGTTTTTCTTTATTTAGCACTTAAATTATCGAGTAGATGTTTGTGGTTCTTTCTATACCATGTAATATCCAGTGCAAAACCCATATTTTTTCATATATATATATATATATATATATTAGAGCAGCAACTTCAGTGCACTTTGCCTCAGACCTGACCTTTGTTAGGCACCACAGACCACTAAACGCTGCAAAGAGCACTTTGGAGGCAACGTGGGAGCGTTCCTCTCTTCCTCTTCTGTTGTCCAAAGGTCTGTCTTCTGAAGGGAGGGGAGTAACACCTGTCCCAGGTAACCCAGAGACCTGCCCTCTCTCCCAACACATGAAGCAGGAAGGCAATAAAAAAAACCTGTTAAGGATCGTAGCTGCTCCAGGAAGGGATCCTCCCTTGCTTGCTGCCCCTCTAGGCTGGACAAGTGAGCAGGGTCCAGATTAACACTTGCCGTCCGTCTCAAGACTCTGACCTTCACCTCAAAGTCCTTATCAAGACTCTGACCTTCACCTCGAAGTCCCTATCAAGACTCTGACCTTCACCACCTCAGCACTATAGCCTGTTCTCACTCCCCCATCCACACTGCATCCAAACTCTTGAGAGGTATATAAAGGATTTTCCTAATCCAAATCCTGATAACATGGCATTCTGTCCCTAAAAATTACTAGAATCATTGAATTTTAGAGCGGGAAAGGGACTTTTGCCTCCTTCTTCTGAGAGACACTTGCCTAGTGCCTACCATGTACAAGGCGGGATGGGGGAGGAAACACCCCAAAGTGTCAGAGCCACGTGGGTCCAGAGGCCCATGGAGATGACAGAACAAGTTCCCACTGCAGGTCACCTGCTAAGGCCAAGATAACTTGCTGATCTATCCATATTGCCGTTGGAAAGAAAAATCCCAGGTTGGCATAGTTTTACTCAGAAATTAAAAAAAAAACAACTGAAAATAGAAGCTTCACTGTAAAGATTTCATAGCTCAATTGCCCTCAGTGTACAAATATTATAAAATTCTGGCTGGGCACAAGGGCTCATGCCTGTAATCCTAGCACTCTGGGAGGCCGAGGCAGGTGGATCACAGGAGCTCACGAGCGTGAGACCAGCCCGAGCAGAGCGAGACCCTTGTCTCTACTAAAAAAATAGAAAAACTAACTGGGTGTGTGGTAGGCGCCTGTAGTCCCAGCTATTCAGGAGGCTGGGACAAGAGATTTGCTTGAGCCCAAGAGTTTGAGGTGAGCTGGGATACCTGAGCACTCTACCCCAGGGTGAATAAGATTCTTTCTGGAAAAAAAATTATAAGATTCTGAAGCCAGCTGGGTTACTTAATTCTTTTTCTTTACAGAAAAGAAGCCTACTTGTTTGTTATCAAGGACTCTGAAATTCAGATAAGGCCTGAGGATCCCTTTGTCACTGAGCAACTGATGGCATCTTTGAACAGGTAGAGAGGCCCAAGCAATGTCCCTGGACCTTCTTTTATTTTTTTTTTGTCACCCTTGGTAGAGTGCCGTGGTGTCACAGCTCACAGCAACCTCAATCTCTTGGCTTAAGCGATTCTCTGGCCTCAGCCTCCCAAGTAACTGGGACTACAGGCGCCTGCCACAACACCTGGCCATTTTTTGGTTGGAGCTGTCATTGTTGTCTGGGGAGCCCGGGCTGGACTCGAACCCGCCAGCTCAGGTGTATGTAGCTGGCGCCTTAGCCCGTTGAGCCACAGGTGCCAAGCCAATAATCATGTATTTGTGCAAAGATTTATCTTGAATAGCTTGAATGATTTAAAGTAACAAAAAATTGACTGGGTGGGGTAGCTCAGGCCTATAATCCTAGCACTGGGAGGCTGAGATGGGTGGATTGCTTGAGTTTAGGAGTTCAAGATCAGCCTGAGCAAGAGCTCATAGAAAAAACTAGCCCAGTGTAGTGGCAGTGACCTGTAATCACAGCTACTTGGGAGGCTGAGGCAAGAAAATTGCTTGAGCCCTGGAGTTTGAGTTTGCTGTGAGCTGTAATGACACCATGGCATTCTAACCAGGGTGACAGAGTGAGACTCTGTCTCAAAAAAAAGGGGCAAAAAATTAAAAACAATCTAAATGGTCAACATTTAAAGGATTCACTAAATAAACTATAATACACTCATGTTCTGGGTTAAGGTATAGCCATATGTGCTAATAATATTTGATGAACCTGCAGAATGGCTTAGTGAAAAAAAAAGGAAACTAAAGTATGTGTGTGTAGTGTAATCCCAAGTATGTGTATGTGTATTTGTGTGTTGTAATTTCAGTTTGAGAACAAACAAGGAAATGATAATCGTCAGGCTGGATGTGGTGGTGGCACCTGTAGTCTCAGCTACTCAGGAGGCTGAGGCAGGAGGATCGCTTTGAGTCTAGGAGTTTGAGGCTGTAGGTGCTATCTTTGCACTTGTGAATAGCCACTGCATTCCAGCCTGGGCAACACAGTGAGACCCCTGTCTCTTAAAAACAACACCAACAACACCAGTGTATACCTCTGATGGGGAGACAAGATTGGGTGGAAAAGGCATATGTGAGTAGATAGAGGCTAGTAATGACTAGTTCTGGATTTGGTGATAAATCAATTAATAAAACTAATACAGCATATTAAATAAACAAATGCTGTATGTATACCTGCATAGGAAAAAATGGGGAAATTTTTACCAAAATTTGATGGTGACTATTTTCTTCTTTACTCCCTTCTGTATTTTCCAAAATTTCTAAAATTTCAAAACATGTATTTCTTTTACAATTACATAAGTTAGGCTGGCTTATACAGGATGGGGAAGCACCTGGATTTATGAGAAGGGAGTGGGACTCTGTGGGGAATTTCCACCAGAAACTGGGTAATGATCCTGTACCTGGACTTGACACTGGGCCTCCTGGGAGCTCATGTCACTCTCGACCACAGCGGGGAGCAAGGACACAAGGTGACACCAAAGCTGGGCCTGCGGATGGCAGAACCTCCTACTCACCCTGCGTGGTCCCCAGAGCCTCACCCCAGATCCAGGGGCTTTCTACCAAAGTCACAGTCTCATTTGAATGTCAAAAGGGCAGTAAATGTTTATGAAGTTATGATGTTGTTTTTATGAGGAAACCAGTGTTGTCACTGGAGGCGGGATCATAGCCCGGCTGAACAGCCTACACATCATTTAGTCTTGACCACTTCTAGGGACACGTTAGAATCCACTTACATACAGAATCATTCAGGAAGGGTGACACTCTCCCCTCGTTGTGTGTAATCTGACACAGTGCCTGGCCGTGTTTGCAGGGATTTCATTTTCCGGGGCGTACACGCAGAACCGTGTTTCGGGCAACTGGCTGTTTGGGAATGGACTACAGCTGGTGAACTGTGCGGTGTGGGGCACGGGGAAGGATGGACTTTGGAACGAGAAAGCTGAAGGGCAAGGCCTAGGTCTGCCATTCCCTAGCCAGACCTGGGGCAGAAGCTTGGCCCTGTGAGTCCCACAGACTTCACCCTTAACATGCAGAGCCCCAGAAGTCAATGCCTGGCTGGCCCCAGCTAGATTTTTTTGGCCAAAGTCCTGTGAAGGCTTTGACATACTGGGTGGGGGTAGGAGCTTGGGACGGAGGAGCAGGTCACACCCCGAGAATCAGTTCACCGGCACCCAGGTGGGTGAAGTACGGAGGCCCACGCTGACATGAGGGCAGGGCTGCAGGGACGCTGACGGAGGGGACTGGAGGAGCCCCGGAGATGCAAGGCACCCCAATTTGTCCCCAGAATCCTACATATAGAGCTCATACTAATTCTTTTTTTTTTTTTTTGAGACAGAACCTCAAGCTGTCACCCTGGATAGAGTGCTGTGGCATCACAGCTCACAGCAACCTCCAATTCCTGGGCTCAAGCGAGTCTCCTGCCTCTGCCTCTCAAGTAGCTGGGACTACAGGCGCCCGCCACAACGCC
>CAUYRH010032415.1:0-23517 GCA_963574655.1 Perodicticus potto | reverse complement strand
CCAAAATTTTTTTGATAGGGATGTTGTTAAAGCAAATACTGTCTTGTAATTTCATTCACTAAACTGCAGGTCTAGGAGATAAAAGAGTGCTTTCATTTGTTTGTCTTGGTTTTGTATCAGGAGTATATTGAAACTAATAGTGGAAGGGTCAAATTTATAGCACCACCTCTCCCAGCACCTGAAATACATACCATTTCTCTTAGATGTCATGGGCTTGGGGCGAGGGGCAAGGAAGGAATGTATATTTGTTCTTTTGTGGTAGCGGGTGGCCTGGGAATTTAGGTAGGTCTTGAAGCATTGGTGACATTTAGGGAGCAGAGAGGAGGGTTGCTACAAGACGACAGAGTAAAAACTGAGTCCTGCTGCTTTGCAGTTTGGTATTAGGAGTAATGTCACCTGAAGGCATTTTGTTCTCCAGAGGAACTGAGCACTGTTTCTGTGCCTGATCTGAGGGCAAATGGCACTGATTTTTTTTTAAGATTATCATTTGTTATCCCATGAAAAGTTTGCAGAAGAAAATGTTTGTCATAGTCCTGAGATACCACTAAATATAACGAATCAGGATTCAGAGTGTATTTTACTCTTCCATTTTTTCACTCCTCTGCAGAAATTGTTCCTGGTATGATATTTACAAGGCCAGCATTGTAGCTTATGGTTTTGTATTAGGTTTTATGAGAGATCCATTCTAAACGAGGGTAGCTACAGACAAAATGTCAGATGCTTTCATAATTTGAGATTCGGGGGAGCTGTGAAACAGACAGGTCACTGGCTGATGCTCTGCCCTGCCAGCCAAGGAAGCACACGCCATAGCCATGGAGGACAGAGCCTACGCACTGTCATTTTTGAGCCCCATCGTGCTTTCTACTAAATAGTTCTATATGTCCCAATCAACTGCTAGAAGTTTTCAAGTGTTTAATACTACAAACTCTTGGCCAGGCCTGGTGGCTCATGATATATTCCTAGCACTTTGAGAAGGCTGGGGCAGGAGGACCACGTGAGCCCAGAAGCTTGAGGTTTCAGTGAGTTATGATGATGCCATCATACTCTAGCCTGGGTGACAGAGCGAGACCCTATCTCAAAACAAAACAAAAGAAGAAAGCCTAAAAATTCTTACCTTTTTCAGGTGGGAGTGAACTGCTTTCTGTGGGATGAATATAGTTTTCATCATTATCTTCCACAGGAACTACATAATCAGCCTAAGAGAAATGTAGAAATGAATGAGGAGAAGGCTGTACATTCACAGTTGACTGCATGGGAGGGAGTCATATTTTTTAAAGGCTTTTCTGAGTTACAATTCATATACTATTAAATTCTACTATGTAAAGTGTACAATTTGGTGTTTTTAAATATATTCATGGAGTTGTGCAACCATTGCCACAATCTAATTTTAGAATATTTTTATCATGCTGAAAAGCAACCTTCATTAGTCATTCCCATCCATCCTCCCCTGACTTAGTAAACCGTGAATCTGTCTCTACACAATTTTCCCATTCCGGATATTGCATATAAATAGAATCATACAATCTGCAGTGTTTTGTGATTTCCTGCACTCAGCATAAAGTTTTTCAAAGTTCTTCCATGTTGCAGTAGGTATCATGACTCCATTCTTTTTTATGGCCAAATAACATCCCATTGTATGAATATACCACATGTTGAGTATCCATTCATAAACTGATGGACATTGGCTTTTTTCCACTTTGGGGGCTGTTACAAATAAGGCTGCTGTGACCATTCATGTACAGGTTTTTATGTAGACGTACATTTCTCTTAGGAATATACCAAGGAGTGAAATTTGGGGGTCATATGGCAGCTCTATATTTAACAGGTTGAAGAACTGCCAAACTATTTTCCAGAGTGGTTGCAACATTTTTCGTTCCCACCAGCAATGCATGAACGTTCCAATTTCCACACATATTTGCTAACATGTGATGTAGTACTTCATCATAGATTTGGTTTGCTTTTTCCTTGATGACTAAGGGTGTTGAGCATCTTTTCAAGTGCTTATTGGACAATTATATATATTATTTGGAGAAATGTCTCTTCAAATCAATGCCCATTTTTAATTATCTTTTTATTGTTATAAGAGTTCTTCATATGTTCTAGATATAAGTCCCGTATCAGATGTAATATTTGTGACAATTTTCTCCCATTCTGTAGGTGATCTTTTCATTTTATTTTTATTTTCTTTTTCTATTTCAGAACCTATTTCTGTACGTTTCTTTTTATTTTCATAGTGTCATCAACAGCATTAATGCTTTAAATTTTTTTAAGAACGTAAAAGTACAAGTTTATTTTAGACTTTAAAGGAGAAAATGAGGAAAAAGACGATGAGGGAAAGAGAGAAAGAGAGAGAGGGAAGAGCAAGAGAACAGCATAAACATCCCAAAGGAAGAAAGGAAGAATACTCGCCTAATGTTTTAAATTTTTAACTCTTCTTTATCTATTTCTTCTTTCATAACCTGTGCTTTTGGTGGCATATCTAAGAAACTAATGCCTAATCCAAGGCAATAAAGATTCATACTATATTTTCTTCTAATAGTCTAATAGTTTTAGCTCTTATTCCTTCTGCAAACATATGTGTTTATCTTTTGGTAGTTTTATGATCCATTTTTAATGAACTTTTGTGTATGTTGTGAGATAAGGGTCCAATTTTATCTTTTTGTATGTGGATATGCAGTTCTCTTAGCACCATTTATTTTTTTAAAAACTATTCTTTCTCTATTAAATTGTCCGTGTGTCTATGTCAATAATCAATTGACTATAAATGTAAGGAGAGAGTGATTTTATATTCCTAAGACACAAATGAGTAATCAGATCTCAAAAGTGGTTTTTACAACCTTCCTTGGAGGGTATACAAGTATGGTATTGGGAAAAACAAAAACCATTTATTTCTCCATGCTCTTTTAAGTACTTTACATATGTTATCTCACTAATGTTTCTAACAACCCAATAAAATAGGTACTATCATCAGATCCATTTCAAGATGTGGAAACTAAGGCACAGAGAAATTTAACTAGCTAGCTCAAGGCCTCACAGTTAAAACGTGGTAGATCCAGGATTTGAACACAGCTTGTTCAAGAATTCAGCACCGATACTCTTATCTACTACATTCTTCCATCCTTTCCCTCCTCTTCCTGTTTTATCTGCCCTTTCTTCATTTAACTGCTTCTTCTCTTCTCTTTCTTCACCTCCAAACCTGGCAAGGGGCAGCAGGTGATTCTACTCACACAAAATCTCAATTCTGCAATCACACTTAGAGGTGATCTGGCCGAAAGAGGTGAGGCTTTGGAATCAAACAGACCCAGGAAGAAAGTCTTGCCTGGTTCTTTACGAGTTGTATTACCTGGTTGGGGGAGTAAATTGCTGAATCATCAGAAGCCCTCCTGGTCTCTGCCCATTGGAGGAGAACACCTGCTCCCTGATGGCACAGGGAGCCTGGTCCTCACCTCTGTCGTGCTGCTTCGTCCATGGTGTCAGACTGTGAACACCTGAAGTCAGGGCCTCCTCCTTATCTGTATTTGTAATTGCAATGATTGGCCAGTCAAGCCTCATGAAATTGAAGTAGAACTGACTAACCCAATAACCAACGCAGAGATGAGTCTGACTACAAGACTCTTTTGTTCCACAGGCTACCTCTCTGGATTAACTACTAGTCCTAAGTGATACATCAGAGGCAGCTTCTCTTCTAGGGTCTAATTCCTGTAAAAGGGGGGTGCTGAGCCCTCAGGAGAAGTGCCTGCCCTCTCAAAGCCTGATAGTCCACAAACTCCTTAAGTAACTTATATCTGAACACAGACCACTGGCATTGGCACTTAGCAAATACCCAAATTGATATGGGAAATTTGGAAGCACCTTGCCCCAGCCAAGCTCCACTTCACCATTTCAGAATCTGTTCTTTCTTCTAAATTCTCAATTTTGCACTTTTTTTGTTCTATAATACTTGACAATAGAAGATATTTTATCTGCAGTGCCTAGAATCTGACCTGTTTAAAGTAATGATATTTCTGGAATGAAAATATTTTTATTCCAAAAGCACAATGACAGAAAAGAAGACTTGGAGGACAGGAAAAGCAAGATGGTGGACTAGAAGCAGCCTACACAATGCGGCTTTCACGGAGAGGATTGAAAACATACACACCTTTGGATTGATCCTCTGAGCAGGAGCACTGGAAATCCACAGAGTGGGGGCAGGAATGAAGTAAAGAAGACAGAATGGGGATGTGCCACTCAGCAGGACTGGTAGTACTTAGGGAAGGTGCCCACTTGAGGAAAAAGGACAGAGGAGAAAATCCAGCTCCATGCTTCCCCTGAGGATACTGCACCCAGAGCAGCAGAAAGGGCCCTCCACAGCAGCAAGTCTCCGGACTGATACCAAGACCTGACCAGAGGCCGTGCTGCTATGATGCCCTAGAGAGAAGAGACTTGTGGGATCTGGGCACTGTGGATGGCACCATTGTAACATGGTGTAATTCCGGTTGCAACAAACCCGGAATGTTACTTTTGCCTAGGGGTCAGATCTGTGACCGCAGCCTTCCTCTGGATCCTGTCAGGTGAGGAGGAAGCGGGCATTTTAACAATGACGTTGACAGGTGCCCGTCGTACGCAGGTGATATGCACTCCTCTGCCACCATCACCGCTGAGGGCTCTGAGCAGAGCAGGAGACCAAGGATCTGGCACCTGCTTCTGTGGCCTATGCAGTTCTGCTCAATTGCACTTCCTGCAGGACCTTACCAGATCATGTGCCCATAGCCCTCTGTGTCCACTGCCCTCTACTGGGGCAGCTGAAATGCTCCTGCCTGCAATGCCCCAATTAAGGAGAAAGTCAGTGAAGCTGCAGTCTTTGCATCTGGGCAGTCTGCACACCATAGACCCACACTGCTCTGATCAGATTTCCTGAGTGCTGCGCCTTGTACACACACTGTCTCACCTGTGCATCCCACCCCATGGCCACCCTGGCCAGCACGTATGAGTGTGGTGCCCTGTGGACATGCTTCATCCTAAGTGTCTCATGGGTCCACTTTGTCTGGGGGTCTCCCCCATGCATGAGCTGTGACCCACCAGCCTGCTCCATGCTGGGGACAACTCAGCCACATGCCTGCAGGGATACTATGCCTTAAGCACCTGCTATGCCCTGCACTGCATCCTAATTAGACCAGCCTATGTGCCCGCATCTTATTTCTTATTTGTGGAAAATCCTAAAGACTTCACCAAAAGACTCCTAGAATTGCTAAATAAATTTGGCAAAATCTGAGACACACAAAGTCAACGTACACATATCAGTAGCATTTCTATACACTAATAATAGTCAAGCTGAGAGCCAAATCGAGAACTCAATTACCATTTGCAATAGCTACAAAGTAAATAAATTATCTAAGAATATGCTTACCCAAGGAGGTAAAATATTTCTACAAGGAGAATTACAAAACTCCAGTGAAAGAAACAGCAGATGTTGCAAACAAATGGAAAAACACCCCATGCTCATGGATTGGAAGAATCACTATTGTTAAAATGTCCATACTTCCCAATGTGATGTACAGATTCAACATAATCCCATAATTCATCAAAATACCTATATCATATTTCACAGATCTAGAAAAAATATTTCTATGCTTTGGAACCACAAAAGAGTCCAAATAGCCAAAGCAATCACAGGCAAAAAGAACAAATCTGGAGGCATCACATTAACCTAACTTCAGGTTATACTATAAGACTATAGTAACTAAAACAGTGTGGTACTGGTACAAAAGTAGAGACATAGACCAATGAAAGAGAACAGAGAACCCAGAAGTAAAACCATATATTTGCAATTAATCGATCTTTGATAAAGGAGACAAGCAACATACATTGAGAAAAGGAAGCCCTATTCAATAAATGGTGCTTGGAAAACGGGATAGCCACATGCAGAAGAAAGGAACAGGATCCTATTTCTCACCATATACAAAAATTAATTCAAGATGGATAAAAGATTTAAATGTAAGACATGAAACCATAAAAATTCTAGAAGAAAAAGTAGGAAAATCTCTTCTAGACATAAATCTAAGCAAAGAATTTATGACTGTGACCCCAAAGGAAAATACAGCAATAACAAAAACAAATAAATTTCACTTAATTAAATTAAAAAGCTTCTGCACAGCCAAGGGAATGATCAGCAGAATAAATAGACAGCCTACAGAAATAGAGAAAATATTCACAAACTACACAATGACGAAGGACTAATATCCACAATCTACAAAGAACTCAAATAAGGAGACAAGAAACAAACAAATGACCCCATCAAAAAGTGGCCAAAAGACATGAACAGAAGTTTTTCAAAAGAAGATAGGCGAATGGCCAAGAAATATGAAGCAATGCTCAATATTACTAATCATCAGGGAAATGCAAATTAAAACCACAGTGAGATACCACCTTACTCTGTCAGAATGGCCATTACTAATAGATGCTGGTGTGGAAGCAGAGAGAAAGAAACTGTACACAGTGTCGGTGGGACTGTAAATCAGTACAACTTCTATAAAAAATAGTACCGTGTATGGCTAGTCTTCAAAGAAATAAATGTAGAACTACCATTTGACCCAGTAATCCTACTACTGGGTATCTACTCAAAGGAAAAGAAGTCATTTTATCAAAAAGACACCTGAACTCAAATGTTTATCACAGCACAGTTCACAATTGCAAACATGTTCGAATCAACCTAAGTGCCCTTCAGTTCATGAGTGGACAAAGAAAATGTGGTATGTACACACACACACACCATGGAGTACTACTCAGTCACAAAAAGGAATGAAGTAAGGTCTTTTGCAGCACGTTGAATGGAACTGAAGACCATTATCCTAAGTGAAGTATCTTAGGAATGAAGAAACAAACACCATTCTCTAAAAATTGGGAGCTAAATGATGGGTACACAGGGGCATGAAGATGTAAAGGACTTTGGAAACCAAGAAGAGGGGAGGGTGGGATGGGCTGAGGGTAAAAATTTACCTATTGGGTACAAAAAACCCTGTTCTAGTGATGGGCACACTAAAAGCTCAAACTTCAGCATTATACATGGTTTTTATATAACAAAACGTGTACCCTCTTAATATTTTGAAATTAGAAAAAATAAGAAATACGTTTTTAAAAAACAGAAAAGAAGACTTGATCCAATCCCAACAAATTCTGCTTGCGGTGTGTGTTCTCCTCTCCCATTATAGGGTTTGAGGAGAAGTAACATATAATGTATATTCCCAGCATTGCAATTCAATGCTTCAAAGTTGTTATCACCAAAATAAGCAAATAATCAAGAACCATGGCACTTTAGATCCTAATAAGAACACCCTGGCATTATTGCAATGTTTTAGTATCAACCCCAGTATCCGACGAAACAATCACAAAAATTTGACTGTAGTGACAACAGTGATTGATCTTTTGAATCTGGGAAGATTATTCCACTATCATGACCTACACATATTAGAAATCCTTCTTCAATTACTACAATGGGGTGATTCAAAAATAAAAGTACCTGATTATTTAAAAAATCATTTTAAAATATTGATTACTTTCAGTTACTAGGACACCTGCCACAGGTCATAGGTGTTTGCTTTCCCCAGACCAGAGATTTGAAAATCAGGAGTACCATGAGTTTATCTTATTTTCACTTTCCCATTGCTCCATGCTCTATTATTTATCAAGAGTCATTTTGATTAGCTATAAAATGCCCATGAGTTTCTTCCTCATTAGAACTCACATGAGCTCTTAAAAGCTTTACACACATTACTTTACTGAATTCTTTTTTTTTTTTTAGACCAAGTCTCACTTTATCGCCCTTGGTAGAGTGCTGTGGTGTCACAGCTCACAGCAACCTCCAACTCCTGGGCTTAGGTAATTCTCTTGCCTCAGCCTCCTGAGTAGCTAGGACTATAGGCACCCACCACAACTCCCAGCTATTTTTGTTGTTGTTGTTGCAGTTTGGCTGGGGGCTGGGTTTGAACCCACCACCCTTGGTATATGGGGCCAGTGCCCTACCAGCTGAGCCACAGGTGCCACCTTACTTTACTGAATTCTTACAATCATACCTACCCTCCAAGGTGTATTTGTTCTGCTTTTATAGATGAGGGATTTGAGAGAAGTTAAGTAACCTGTCCAAGGGCCACAAGACTGCAGCTCTAAAAGGACAGGTACAGGGTCTTCTTTGGGCACCATCGAAGCCCTGGAACCCATTCATGCTGAATGAAGAGCTGGCCTTCTCACTGGACACTAAAGAGGAGGGTCAGAGCAGCTGTTTAGCACCTGGGTTCTAACATCTCATTGTGGGGTTCAAATGACGGCTCTAACATTTATCTCTCTGACCTTGACCAAGTTTTTCAACCCCTTTGTGCCATGGGCTCCTCATCTGTAAATGGCATGATAATAGCCTTCTTAGGCTTGTGAGGATTTAATGAGAGAATGCATTTGTACACATTATGCTCAAACACTAGCTGATACACAGCACCCACTAAGTGTCAGCTACACTCATTATAGCACAGACGCCCCTTCCCCCTACATGTCTTTGTCCCACCTCCAACTCTGCTTGACCTGTACCTTGATATTTGGGCTATAGCTGGTAGAACAGAGCTAATCATTTTAATTCATGCTTGTACTTGACTTCTTTCCCCTCTGATGGTTCAGCCATTTCTTAACGTTGGCTTCTGTTTTTGTTTTGTTTTTGTTTTTTATAGAAATAGAATCTCAGTCTGTTGCCCTCAGTAGAGTGCTCTGATGTCACAGCTCACAGCAACCTCCAGGTCTTGGGCTTAGGCAATTCTCTTGCCTCAGCCTCCCATGTAGCTGGGACTACAGGCGCCCACCACAATGCCCGGCTATTTTTTGTTGCAGTTTGGCCGGGGCCGGGTTTGAACCCACCACCCTCAGTATATGGGGCTGGCGCCTACCCACTGAGCTACAGGCACTGCCCTGTTTTTGTTTTTGTTGTTGTTTCTAAACCTCCTTCTTTTCCTGACTCTCCATCTGCCCATTCCAGAATTCAGCCTCCCACTGGTGTAGACCTGCCTGAGCCACCTCCACAGCGTTGCTATCAGCAGACTCTGTGATACTAAGGCCAGTTCTAGGATAGGGACCATGCCAGATTATTACCACGCAGGGTGAGGGTGTGTACCTGCGTGGTATGAGCGGAGGGCACTATGGTAAATTGGACCAGGGATTCATGGTCAATCTAGAGGGGCCACAGGGCTCAGTTGCTTTGAGGCCACAGCTGGCCTTCAATTTTCAGAAGAAAGAAGAAAACTGGATTTTATAAAGAATTTAGAATATGATAGAAAGCAATCCAACACATATTAAGTCCCTCTGTGCATCAGGCACTTTTCCCTAGTGCTGTATATTTGTTTTCTTACTAACTTCTCTCTCTTTCTCTCTCTCTCTCTCTCTCTCTTTTTTTTTTTTTGTTGCAGTTTTTGGCCTGGGCTGGGTTTGAACCCACCACCTCCAGCATATAGGGCCGGCGCCCTCCTCCTTTGAGCCATAGGCACCACCCTGTTTTCTTACTAACTTCTCAAACTAACTGGAAGAGATAAAAAACAGAGAGATTGTCTGGCTTGCCCAAAGACATAGAGCTAGAAGGGCCAAAGTAGGACATTGAACCCGGATGTGCCTTTGCTGCCTCTCTTTTGATTTGAAAGTCCTTCTTTTCTATCTCATGCGTGGCTAGAAATCCCATTAAGGTGGAATGAAGATCACTGCACAACACCTAGACAGCCATAGGTGTCATCATCAGCAGGCATTTAGAAAGAAGTTATTTCTAAGACACAAGCTGTAATAAGATCATGTCTTGGGGTGGTTGGGAGTTGTCTCCAATGCTATTTTGTTTCTCAGACAGCTATGCTTGGAGTGTGCTAATGGCTATGCTTGCGGGCTGGTCTTTCACCTTAAAATGCAAGTATCTCTGGCGTTAGCAGTCATTGCTGCAACAGTTTGAGTTCACCTTTTCATTTTCCAGGCAGGAAAATGATAAACCTGGAAGTGGGTCTCAGGCACCCTGGGTAGGCTGGTCTCTGGGTTCTTGGGGGACAGGGGAAGGGAATGAGAAGCAAGAGCTGCCCTCGGGTTGGGCAGGTCCCCCTACAGACGGGCCATCTTCCCCTCACATCCCACGTCACCGTCTGCACCCAAGAAGAGGAGAGTGGGGAGCACAGAGAAAGTAAGGTGTAGGAACACACGGAAGAACAAACATAAGGGGAAAAGGATCTTAGGGAGGAAAAGAGAAGATTCACTGCAAGGCCCGGGGAAGAGAAGAGGGGCTAAGATGAGGGCTCAAATTCCGTATTGACAGTAAACCATACACCTCTCAGGAATGCTGATGCCTAATACGAGGTCACGAGTGTCATTTTTAGGGAAAACAAAGTCCTTTCAGGATAGCAGTGGAGAGTTAGAGGGGAGCAGCCAAGGGGCAGAAGGAAGACCAGCCCCCAGCCAGACTGCCCTGGCCACTCCCCCTGACCCCCTCTGTGTTCTGGGAAGCCTTCAGGACAGATTTACTTTACCTCATCCTCAGGGAGGCCTTTGGGTTTGGGTGGGACTTGAGGTTTCTGCAGAGAAGTCGGGGCTGGCAGGGTGGAGATGAGCCTCGCTTTGGCTGAGGGCCAGGTAGGCTTGCTGGGAAGGGTCTTGCTGAAGGGTGGAGACTGTCTCTGGCTTGATCGATTGTCTTGAAACAAACAAGCAAAACACAAAACAGGTTCTGCATTATTTCCTGGGTGGAAGCTGTCAAGATCTAAATAGTATAAAACCATGGGCATCTTTGTAGACACAAATGATGAATCAGAGCATTTCTTAAGACAGTAAAGTCAAATGTTAGGCAAAAAATTTCAACTCCTTGTCAGCTGCCCAGAAGAACGTCCTCGTCAAAGCATTCTCCCAGCAGAGTAGTGAAACCCACAGGCTCAGGAGAGCTGACAGCCCAGCCCTCTGCCAAAGAGTGGATTAAGTAGCCCGGGAGCCCAAGAGGGTGCCCCGGGACGGTTTGCTTCGCTCTATGATCCCTAAAGGCAAGGGTTCTCAGTCCTAGTTATGCATTAGAACCACCTTGGGAACTTTAAATATCCCCAAGGTCTACGTCCCACTTTAGACTTACTATATGTGAATTTTATAGGTTGAAAAAGTCTCCAGGTTATTTTAAGGTGTGTCCAGGATGGCGCTTTCTCACCTGAGTCAACCCACATGTTCTTTCCCATGATTTCCCTTAATTCATGGAGAATCCATAAGATTCCCCTGTGGTCCAAGGCAGTCCTTCCCAGCAGGTGTCAGGGAGGATCAGGCTCTGAGGCCAAATGGATCCCAGGTCTGTTCCCTGTTCTGCCACTCACTAGCTGTGCTTAATTGGGCTACTTATTCAACCTCTCTGGGACTCACATTTATATTTTATTTTATTATTTTTTTTTTTTGAGACAGAGCCTCAAGCTGTCACCTTGGATAGAGTGCTGTGGCATCACAGCTCACAGCGACCTCCAATTCCTGGGCTCAAGCGAGTCTCCTGCCTCCGCCTCCCAAGTAGCTGGGACTACAGGCGCCCGCCACGCGGCCCGGCCATTTCTTGGTTGCAACCGTCATTGTTTGGTGGGCCCGGGCTGGATTTGAACCCGTCAGCTCAGGTGTACGTAGCTGGCGCCTTAGCCCGTTGAGCCACAGGCGCCGAGCCGGGACTCACATTTTTAAAAAGACTATCCTAATATCTACCTTAGGGAGTGACTGTGGGGATTAGCAAGACCATGGTGAAGGCAGTAGGGGCAGAGTCTCTGCCTACGGAATAGAACTCATACCACCTACATCAGGGGATGGAGGGCTGAGGCAACGTCGGGTCTGCCCAGCCGAGTCTGTGAGCCAAGCAGAGATTCGGAGCGACGCATTTCAGGAAACTCAGCACACGCATGACCTCATGCGGCCCCTCCTCGCACCGGCCTCCGCACCGCCGCATTGGCTTCCTTTGCTTGCTCCTGGCACAGCCCTGCCTGGGGCAACCAGCCCTCCTGCCGCGCCCAGCTCCACTCTCTCCAGGGCCTGCTGCTGCCCTTGGCCTCACACCTTCCTGGTTGAAGGTGTGTGGTTGCCTCCACGTTCGCTGCCTCTGTGTCAGAGCCCCTTTCTGGGGGTGCAGCAGTAGGGCATCCGTTGTGCTGTGCCTCTCCTGTCAGTTTTATTTTCAGTTCTTGGCATTCACTTGCATTTTCTAAGGCACCATTTAAATCCATTGGAAGTAGTACAACATAGAAGAGAGGCTTTACAGAGGGTGCCCCGAGCGAGCTGCTTAACCACCCTGAGTTCTAGCGTCCTGCTTTGTCAACTGGGCCAACCACAGCCTCTTCCTCCCCGGAGTGTCGCAATGATTGAACAAGGTCGTTCGGCAAACACAGCAGGGAGCAGAGGGTGCAGAGTGGGTAAGAGCCAAGCTTCAGAGGCTGAGAGGCGCCGCCCTGGAGCTCCTGGGCTGGGTCACTTCACTCCTTTGAGCCTCTCTTCCTTCCTCTGTTGAGTGGGGATGAGCCCTGTCTTCACGGGATTATTGAGACTGTTAACTAGGCCACTGGGGGAAGCACTAAATGGGAAGTTGTAAGAAGTCTTGGAGTCTGTCCACCTTGCTTGCAGCTCTTTGCCTGGCATAGTTCTGGCACGTAGTAGGTGCTCAACAGATTAACTGTGGACTGAAGAAGGAGCAGCAGCCAGGGCCCTGGAGGAGGCAGTTAATGGCACTGAGGCCTTTCTTTCCATGTAGGAGCGCTCTGTACAAATGCCAGCATCGCTCTGACATCCTGGGCACACTTGCTCTCTGAGCCTTTAGGGAACTCAGACACCTGCTGAGACCAGAACACGGACTTCTGGGCTGACATTAAAATTTATCCTCAGCCCTCAAACTCAGACCCAAGCTGCGTCCATTTAACCTGTGAGGCTAATTCCAGGCTTAGACCACCTTACCTGCCCCCACCCTCCCGAGTAAAAATCCATAGTCTAGACTTAGGTTGTTTGCTGGAGTAGAAGGGAGGAGCAGAGGACGCTGTAATCCGTCCTGGGGCGCTTCTTTGGTTAATTGTTTGACTGATTTTTGCCTGTGTTCAGTGTTCCCACTCTAGGAAAGAGTCCTTTCCCCTGGAATGGGAAAAGTTTACAGCTTGAGCTCTATTAACTGTATGTGCCCAGATTACCTGCTTGGAGGCGGTGAGAGCGGGAGGTGGGCAGCAGCCAGATTTGCCACCCCTGTCTCCCTGGGCCTGGGAGGTGGAGCACCAGGGCTGGGGGTGGGCTCACCTACATACTCGCCCCTGGTGAAGGGCAAGGCGGGATGAACCGTCCTGGGCTCCTGCTCAGTAGGAGGTGGCTCGTAGCTGTCATCCGCGTTCTCCTCAGCGGGCATCACGTACATCTCTGAGTCCGAGTGCTCGTCTGGGTTTTCATAGTCGCTGTCCTGCAAATGTAGACACCATGCTCAGCATCTCTGTCTGTGCTGCCTGGCTGCCAGGACGATTCCTGCCTTACCCTATCAGTGCATTGACAGGAAAGCTAAGGCTTGGAGGGGTTGATGTCACAAGGTGAGGTGGCCAGTGAGAGACAAAGCCAGGGTTTGAAGTCAGCCTGCAAACTTTATGCCCTCAACCACTGCACTGTCCCGGGGGACACGAGGACTGCCGAACCCTAAGTAGGGCTGACACTGTATCGACAAAGAATAACAACAAGAGGTAATAAAACACATTTTTAAGATAGGAAAAGGACCCAATAGAATAACCCTCTAGGTTTTATTTATCATGAATGCCAAGAGTTGAGGAGAAAGTAGGTTTACTTTGGAGACGCTTAAGGGGATGCAGAGGTAGTTTCTATGTACATGTTGTACACAGAATGTGAAGGTGATATTTGACTCAGGACATTTGCACGTCCACTGCCCCTACAAACTGCCTGCCACCCTGCATGATCCACAGGAGACTTTCCAATGAAAGTCTTTTTTTGCTTGTCTCATTTCACGTGCAAATTAATAGCAAGACTTTATCAAGCAGGCCTGGAGGCTTTAGCAAGAAGCTGGATTTCTTTCTATGTGTCAGTGGGATCCACTCAGTCTTTATTATAGCTGATGTCTTAATTTGGGTTGTCTGATTTGGGGGCAAGTCATTCCCTCCTCTCCAGGCTGATTTTATTGTGCGTTTTCTAAGTCCCCACTGTGTACTCTTTTAATCCAGTCAGCGAGATCAGTTTTCCTCTCTTTGCTCCGGATGTGGACCAACCAGCTTCCTTCCTTAGCTTCAGACCAGGCCGTGTGTGTGTGTGTGTGTGTGTGTGTGTGTGTGTGTGTGTGTGTGTGTGTGTGTACAGCCAGCAGAGGGCACAGCTGCAGTGCTTCTGGGGCATCAGCCTAGGATGAGCTCCATGCTGAGTGGCAGAGAAGTCTCCTCCTCCAGCTATTTTTCTTTTCTTCTTCTGCAGTTGGAGAAGGAGGATTTTCTGTCTCTTACTAGACATAAATTCCAGGAAGTGTTTGGAGCATGGAGTGGGACACTAGACTGGAGGTCTGAGGTGTAGGTTCTCATTTCCACAGGCCCCTGAGACACTGAGTGAGGGTGGGCAAGTCATTTTCATTCTCTTGGCCTCAGTTTCCTTGTCTGTGAAATGGGTGTATGGTTGTGTGGAAGTTTTCTTGGATTCCTTTTAGATATGAAACTCACAGACTGGAACAGGTTTTAATATTCTGGATGGATTTGATATAAGTAAAGAATAATAATTGTTAAGAAAAGTTTTTAGGTTTTTTTGTCTGTGCAAGACAGCCCAAAAGGGAAGTAGGTACAGGGGCCCTTCAGACTGCAGAGGCACTCTGAAAAGGTTAATTCTGGTATTCCACCCCAACATCATCATGCGGGGGGGGGGGGGCCCAGGGCTCCATAGCTTTGCTGATGTTCTCTTGGTCACAGCGAGCACCTTGGCATTGAAGGGTCTGGTTCTGAGATGTGTGGGTCTGGGTTTGAATTTTGGAAATGCAAACTTTCTATGCTTGGTCCCAAAGGCCCCTGATGTGCCAGGTAAGGACTCTTTAGTCGTCGATTTTTGGGGGGCCCCAAGCCAGGGGTAAGGAAGTTCTGGGGACTTGAGGGCAGAAATTTGCCAACAGATACAGAAATACTGAAACATTTTAACATCCGTTTTGGCTGTGCTGGTGAGTATGCTGAATACCAACACTGACAGTGGGGATGAGAATGCCTACCTCACAGGGCTGGGGTCAAGATTAACTGGGGTCAGGCACGTGAAGCTCTCAGCTTGGCACATGGTGAGCTCTGGGCAAGTCGGCCAGTATGAGGTTACTGCTGCCCTGTCTATGGGTGGCCTTCCCAGACCCGCCCACTCCTTCTCCCCTCCATGATGAGCAGCTGACCACCAGCATACAATTCAGAAATAAGTCCTTAAAAAAGGCTCCCATCAGGCCCCGGTGCCCTCCTGGTTTCAGGAACAAGTACTTACAAAATCATCTGACCACTGCTCCTCTTCATCCGCAGGGTTCTCTGAAACGGCATGTGGGAACAGAATGTCTAGGCATGAGTCTCAGCTGGCCAGCTGCAGTCCACAAACAGCCCACACCTGCCTTCCCTTTGCGTATGTTCAGTTACTTTCACCTTTTTAAAAAGATCAACTCTCAGAGCATATGGCAAAGTCTCACTGGGCAGAGTAATGGTGCATCTGACCCAAGTTTGGCTTTGTTAAGAAACATTTGTGTGCCCAGTAGGAACCTGCAATTCATACTGTGTGGCTTCTAAGGAATTCTTTGGTTTATTTATTTATTTGTATCAATAACATAATAGCTGTACATATTTTTGTGGTACATGTGATAATGTGACACATTCACATAACCAAATCAGGATATCTAATTTAAGGTGGGATATCTACCACCTTAAATACTTATCTTTCCTTCTAAGGATTTCTTTGAATTGATACGTGTGTGATGCAGTAGAAAATCCCTGAATGGGGCATTGAGTAGACTTAAAATCTCACCCAGGCTCTTTCTAACTAGCTGGAGAGTGTGGACAAGACCCCTAACATCTCTGGAACTTGGTTTCCAAATCTATAAAAGAAGGGGTTAACTGTCATTTTTCTCTGGCTCTGACATACTTTTGTGGTTGTTAAAAAATATTCATGGAGTTCTTTACTTTGTACCAGGCAATATTATCAGCGTTTTGCCCTCATTTAGCCATCTCAAAATCCTTGTGAGGAAACTGAGGCCTAGAGCAGATAAGCCAAGGTCAGAGAGTGAAAGGCAGAGCCAGAACTTGAACCCTGCAGGTTGACTTGCAAGCTCATGCTCTGAACCTCATGCCTCCCTGTGGTTGAGTTCTACAGGGGACAGCTCAAGCTGTCCCAGGCTCTGTAGGGAACATACTAGTAAAAATGGATATGATGGGAAATGGCCCTTAAGTAGCCTATGAGCTTGAAGAATAAAATAGATCTGAATTATTATGACAGCCAAGGGGAATATTTGGCCCCTTTTCCTCTGAAACACATTTAGAGTATGAGAAACTTAGAGTCCAGCTCATCAGATAAACTGACCTTAGAGATTAAACGGGAATCACTCTGCTGTGTGGGAAATCAACCAGACGCAGGCCCCCGTGGCAGAGTGGCTCCAGCGACTGCACCACAGAGGGCCCGGGTCCTGCTGAGAAGCCACTGCTACACAGGGCCCAGTGGATGGCTCCTGAGTGCCCCAGAACTGCAACAGAACTTTATTTATTAATTTCCTATCATTTCTACCCACTGCCAGAGTACAGGTGGGTTCCACAGAGGCATAGTGGAGGGAGCCTGGGGTCAGGGAAGCCTGGGGATCAGAGTAGCTACATTTTAAGCAATGGCAGCAGTAGTCTTTCTTGGCAAAAACATAACAGGTGCTAACAAGGGGTCTCAGTCTACAAGCGCAGTACAAGTAATGGGCCAAACTTTGACACAAAGAGAAAGTACTTCTGAGTAAATTATTCTTTGGGTTGACTAATGCCAGCTTAGACTATAATGCAGTCATCGGGGTTTGTCAGGAAACTCCAGAAGAATGAGTGAATAAATCCTTTTCCTCTATGGTTACCTGGCACAGTGGGGTACTATACTACATTTCTAATATTTAAGTTTGGGGGTAATTGAAAACACACACTTAAGATGGCTAGATGTTTTTGTTTCAACCATTTTTGTAGAAACTTTTATAAATTGCCTTTAGGGCATTCACTTCCCCGTCTGGGTTAACTGTGTTGGCTGAACCCTTCCTGAGCAAGTCAGCACCTGCTTTCTGATCAGTCACTGGGGGAAGTCATTTCTCTAGCTAACTACTTTCTCTGTCTCCATTATCTTTGCTCTCCAAATCATCCATCCTTCTGCTTCTAGTTATTTTAGTAAATAAGCATGGGATTCTGCTATTCCTCCCTTCAAGAATCATCAGTGACTCCCTATGAAATAAAGTGGCTCCTATCTCAGCTTCTGCTCCAGACTGAGACACACTGGGGTTCAGGCTTGGGTTCTGGGCTCAGAACCTTGATTCTGCCACTTACTAGAAGCATGATCTTAGCAAGTTGCTTCACTTCTGGGCCCCAGTTTCCTCATCACTAAAATGAACATTATTAATCATGCTTAGAAGATTATCTGATGTAGAGTAAGGGCTCATTGAATATTAGCCATTACAATTAATTTACATTATCTGCAACTCTCAGAACGACCTAAAGGATGGGTATTCTTGTCTCCAAATCAGGAATCAGAAGTTCAAGGACAGACTGTTACAATGCTTAGGGGCAAAGCCAGGACTCTAACCTGGATCTAAAGGACCCCAAAAGTCCAAGGTTTTCTCACCAAGCCCCCCTGTATAATGGGAATAAAGACCTGGAAATGAGAAGAACAATCTTGGGTGAGGCTGAGGACAATCCAGGGCACTGGGAAATTTCCCAGCAAGTGTCTTTACACCTGGGATTGTTATCAGGTGCTGGGAAAATTCAGAGAACTTTCTTGGTGTTAAGTGAGACTTGTGTGTTAAGTGACACATGAGGCTATGTGTTGGAAATGGGACTTCACTTCTGAGATGAGAAAGCTCTGAAGGATGTGCAGGATTTGGCAAGAGGATAAAGATAAAGGAGGGCATCTTCCTCCATCAGCTCAGACAGGGCAGCCCCCAGGAGGGCTGAGGCTGATGCTCACAGATGAACGCCCTGCGCTGGAGAGGGGCAGGAGACTACACTGAGGGCAAAGCCAGTTGGGCTGCCAGCAAGGGACTCTAGCCACGGTGGACAGTGACAAGCTGAAATGGGGAGCTGCTGAGGACGGTGTGAGCAAAGGGGTGAGTCCAGCTTCGTGCTTCTGGGTCAGCAAGGACCCGAGGGCAGATGCTGGTGGCATCAGTGCACCTGGCACAGCCTCCCCTGTGGCCCAGATCCTGCTCTGCAAGCCATGCTCTGGACCCCGCCCATAGCTCCCCTTATAGAGCTGGTGGTGACACGCGGGGAGCTGGTGAGAAGACCTCAGTGGGACACAGAAGGAAGGAAAGAGGAAGTTGGGCCAGCTGCCGTGGTGGGGACAGATGCAGGAAAGAAAGAGAAAGCAGACTATGGAGGCTGCAGCGGTGGCAGTGAGTGGTCAGTCCCACCTAGAGATAGGAATGTCGTTTAGCGTGGGGAGCAGAGGACAAGGCCCAGAAGCAGGCTGACTGGGAGGGCAGTTTTGAGTCTAGACACTCCACATCTCGGCAGCTCCCTTTGTGTGTTTCTTCACCTATCACAGGATTATTAATAGAAACGTGGGTGCACAGTGGTGGGAAACAAAGTCCTGGCTCAGTCATCGCCTAGCTGTGTGGCCAGCTGGTGGCAGTCACTCTGCCTAATCAGAACCATCATATCCATTTTTGCTAGTGTTGCTATTTCTAAAACGAGAAGCTTGAATTGGGCAATCTTTCAGGACTTTTCCAAGTTTCGTTCTACTAATCTTAGTTCTATGTGGCAGGAACCTATGTTGAATACAGCTCTGTGTCAGCCTTGCCAGCACCCCGGGAGAGTGTGAGCTGAAAGATAGAAAACCAGGCAAGTGCTGACTCCACTAAGGTCACAGACAGGGGCGAGGCAGTGTCATGTCCCACTTCCTAGTGGATGAAGGACTGATATGCGTACCCTGCGCTTCTCTGGTGACATTTACCCCAGTCTCTGTTCAAGTGCCTTCCTTACCCTGGAGTCTTTTTCACAAGAGAGTTTGCTTCCCTCCCCACCCAGAATTGCTCTGATCCCCTCCCTCTGCGACATCAGTGGTCAGAGGGGAGTATAATATAAGGTGGATGCACCAGTGATGTCACAACAGCCCTTGGATATCAGGACTCAAGAGTCCAAAGAGCAAGGTCTTGTTCAGTCATGGCTCCTTGGGGCTTTGAGGGGTGAGCAGTGGGACTTCTGTAGTGACCCGAGCAGACTCTGGGGCACCAGGACTGGTCTTCTCTTGCCCTCTGTATTAAACCAGACCTCAGAATTCAAAAATACAGGAGGCTGTTCACATGTGGAAGCTCAGGAACTGGGAAGCAGGTTCTGGTGTTAATGTTAGGGGCTCTGGTGCTTTCAGAATGGTAAGAAACTGTAAAACAATTCTTACTGAGAAAAGTATAAACAACTCAGTTTGGATCAAGGGGAGGACTGAGAGAATGGAAGCCTGAGCTGGCTTTCCTCTTAGTGGCTGCAGTCATCCTGGTTACTTAATGTCCCTGAGATGCGTTTTCTTCCTCTGCAAAACTGAAATAGTAATTTCTATATAATGGTGCTAACGGGATGATTAAATGAGCTGTGTCTGTAAAGAGTTTCGCATACTACCCAGAAGAGAATAAATACCTAACAGGTGTTGGATATCTTCCTTTCCCACCAGTAATGCCAGCTGCTTGGAGTAACAAAGTCTGCTCAGTAACCACAAGGTCGCTGTGGGCAATGTTCCCTCTGCCAAGGTCAGGCAGAGAGGCTGGGTCTGAACTGAAGTCAGTGGGCTCCACACTGGCTGATCTGGAGGGACCAGGTGCTATTCTTTGTGCAATTCAAGCTTTGTCCTTCTGTCCACTAGGGGAAAGACTATGGTGACTCTTTACTGACCTCTGGGTGGGTGCTGGCCCTTTCCATCCTCTGCACTCTGAAGGTCAGCATCACCAAGGTCAATACACTCTTGGCTTAAGGGTTTGGAGGATTTGCTCCCAGAACTGGAAAGAGGATACAAATCCAGCTTCTGGAGGAAATGGTTGGGGCTATTTCAGGAGCCCTGGGTGGACCAAGTCTCCACAGACCCCCGGAGAGTGCCCAGGTCGCTAGGCACTAGTCTTCAAGGTCCTCAGAGACTCCCCTGTTTCAGAAGGAGCTCCTGGGGCTGATTTCTGAGGCCCTGGGCATGCAGCTGTGCAGGGACCCCAAGGCTCAGGGGAAGCAGCTGGAAATGCTCCTCGGACAGGCTTTGGGGTGGGGGAGAGCATTAACTGCAGGAGGTGATGGTGGTTTGGACTGTTTCCAGGGATTGAGTATAAGACCAGGGGAGACTGGGCCAGGCCCTACTGTCCTGGCAAAGCAACAGGAAGCATTTCTGAGATACTGGAACATCAGTGAGTTGGGTGGTGATGGGCGATTTATTTGTCTTTTAGTTCAGGAGAAGCAATAAGATCACAGGGTGGTTTATAGCAGATTTTCTCAAATGTAATATAAATTCAAAGGCCCTGGAGATCTTGCTAAAATGCAAATTCTGATCCAGTAGTTCTGGGGTGGGGCCAAGATTCTATGTTTCTAACAAGCTCCTAGGTGATGCCAATACTCCCAGGCTAGGAATCACGCTATGTGTGGCAAAGGCTTAGAAGATCCAATTGGGCTGTATTAAGCACAATGTACTGATATCAAGATTATTTGGAAGGTTTCAGGAAAGAAAGTGCAATTCCTAGGGAAATGTTAGGAGAGGCTGGCTCCATCTCTGGGCTCTGAGCTTCAAAGATCTGGGCTCCTGTAGATGTGGAGGGGATGTGACAGATCTTCTGATCCAATCTCCACATAACATAGATAAGGAGAATGAGACACCCAAGGTTACACAGCCAGTTAGTGGTTTGACATTGAAGGACCTGGTCTGCAGCTTTCAGTGGTTTGCAACTCATCTTGTTGGTGATGGAGAGTCACAAAAAGGCTTAAAGAGAATTTTATTTCAGAATAGTTCTCTGGTGGAGCCTGAGAGGACCACATGGAATTAGGAATTAAGGAGAATTAGAAGCTTCTATATTCAGAAAAGCATGAGCGAGAGTTGATGAAGGCCTCTTCCTGTCATTCTGAATTATAATGACTTTTAACTACACTTACCTTCCTTACCTTCTAGACCATAAATTCTGTTGCGCGTGGCATCCACATCTGAAGTGTTTAGCACTGTATTTCTACCTAAGACCTTGTGCGTGATTGGTGTATGAAAGATGTTTAATATGTACTTGGTAACACATGCGTGGTAGTACATTGGATACATCCAATCCACCGTATACGGATGAGTGGATGGAGGAAATACTAGGTCTCCTTTGTAGGCAAATATCTACTAGCTGTGGTCATTCTTGGTATTAAGATAGCACCTTTTGTTTACAAATGAGTGAACGCACTTCCCTTTCCATGAACATCAATATAAATATGGATATTAAATGAGCCAAGAATCAGTTGAAGTCTCTTAGAAATTCTCTTACCTGAAGCATAGTCCCTTCGAGGAACACTTGGAGGAGCTTTGACTTTTAACCTGTAGGTAACAACCATCAGACAAAAGGTCAGTGGGCAGGACAGCTGCTGTCAAGGCCCATGGCATAAGCTGATATGGAGATAACAGACACACAACTAATGAATAATGGCCTGTTTTGTACCCATGACATCAAAGGAGTTAATGTATTCTAAGTGTAGTGGAACCACTCGTCTGCGGATTTCCACCTCCCCCTGTCTCCCCAGTGTACAATGTGGCCGTAACTTGGCAAAGGTGAAGTTGGGTGGTGAAGGGCTCACAGAGACCTGAGTGCAGAGGTTCAAGGAAGGTAAGAGTTGATTGGTAGGTAGGAAGGTAATAGAAGATGACCTATATTTTGACAGCTTACAAATAATAGGACAAAAATTAACTATAATAAACATTTTAGTTGTAGGTCAGGCTAAAATTGTCTTGGCACCACTTTACGAAATGTCAAATAGTGAATGAGTGTCTCAAGACTGGGGATTGTGATGTTTAGCTTTTTGAGAATTCAGATTGTTCCAAGAACTCTCCAAACTACTTTAGTATTCTTTTTACATATGTGAAACGTACTGAATATTCACAATCCTTCACTCCTTAAAAGAAGAAAATTAAAATTACATTTTAAAAAAATCCCAAGTTTCTGGAATTTTATAAATTCTAACACCATGTCCCTTTCCATTAACTGAAATGAGTAAAGTTTATACTAAATTATTATTTTAATAATTGTCCATTTTAATCAAGAATGATTTGCTTAGTGAAATTTAAAATCTATACAAATAAAACATATCCAGTAGCCGTTATTTACTAAAATAGCATGTCCTTTTATGGAAGGAGTATATAGGGTAACCATTATATACAAAATATTCATTTCTTTTCTTTAAAGAAACAGCACATTGGGTGGCACCTGTGGCTCATCAAGTAGGGCACCGGCCCCATATACCGAAGGTGGCAGGTTCAAACCTGGCCTCGGCCCAACTGCAAAACAGAAAAATAGCCGAGCATTGTGGTGGGTGCCTGTAGTCCCAGCTACTTGGGAGGCTGAGGCAAGAGAATCACCTAAGCCCAGGAGTTGGAGGTTGCTGTGAGCTGTGACGCCACAGCACTCTACCAAGGGTGATAAAGTGAGACTCTGTCTCTACAAAAAAAAAAAAAGGCGGCACAGAAATTCATGTTTGATTAAAAAACACACAAGAAGACCTTAAAACTAGTATTGTAATTTTGCAAAAATAATATTTATATTTGCATACAAATTATTTTTTTCCTCTATAGGCTGTCAATATTTATTACCTCATTCAATTCTCATCTGAAGCCTGCAGGGAAGATAGCATTTCCTATGGTGAGGTACAGAGACAGAGATTGTCCAAAGTGTTGGTGTCCAAGGTGTAGGGAAGAAAAAACAAAAGCAAAACTAGGTCTAGTGTTCAGGTAAGTTCATGGAACAGTAAAATTAAAAAAAAAAAAAAAAAACAGGGTATTTTTATGCCCTCGAATCATGTCAGAATAGAGGACACTCTCAAGAAAGGACTGTTGGCTCTATATTAGGGCTGAGTACATTGGATACTTTTTCTTCCATTCTTGAGATATAGAGCTAATTTATAGCTTTCATATGAAGGCTAAAACCCAATTATAGCACAAGAATACAAGGAAAAGGGAAAGGGAGGGGAGGGGAGGGGGGAGGATAGGTGGAGGGAGGGCAATTGGGTGGGATCACACCTACGGTGCATCTTAGTAGGGTACTGGTGAAACTTATTAAATGTAGAGTATCAATGTCTTTATATAGTGATTAAGAAAATGCTATGAGGGCTATCTCTCACAGTACGATCA